>RYZW01000262.1:40856-51226 GCA_004367215.1 Colletotrichum trifolii | reverse complement strand
CTTTTCTTTTAGTACTTTACTTAAGTATTTATAATTACCTATTACTTAGAATACTATTTTACTAAGTATTTATAGATACTTATAAGTAATACTTTAGGTACCTATAACCTTATAGATTATTTAGGTTAGACCTATAGGTAAAGCTTTTACTTAACCTATTATCTAGGTAACCCGTAGGTACCTATGGGGTAGGTAATTACAAGCCTAGACCTCACCGGCGACAGGACGCAAGAAATTGCAAAGCAAATGACCGAATCATGCAACGGTAAGCTGATCCACCGCGCAACTTCTACAACCTTTATGAAGGGATCCGCGACTGAATAACCTGGTCCAGGCATGTTTCTTCTAGCCAAGTTAATCTACGAAAATTTGCTTGACCAGTCCACCGTCGAAGACTTGGAGTACGAGCTAACACCCAACACATTCCCTAAGGAAATCAACGAGGCGTGAGTCTCCATACGGCCCGTTCATGCCACTTCAAAGCCTACTGACTACGTGAAGATACGAGCGCGTGATGTTTAGGGTATCAAGCCAAGCAGCTTCAAAGCAAAGAGGGGGCTATTGTCTTCTGATCCTTGGCTTGTCACGTGACCACATGTGGCACGGTCCCCTGCTAGGCTGCCCCCATATAGGATCCACTATAGCTACAGCGTATAGCCTAGCCTAGACTAGATACATACATATACTTTTCAAGATATAGAAATTACTAGTTTAATATAGGTAACTTCTCTTTTTCTCGTAATTCTTAGTATATTAACTAATCCTTATATAGTAGTATAATTTTATTTTATTTAATTTTATTAATCGCGAGTCCTAGAATTATTAGTATATTTCCTAGACCCTAACTCTAACTTTAATATAATTAAATAAACTAAGTAAAATACTAGTTTTACTTTATACTAATAGAATTATTATAAGATTACTTATTAGATAAAATTTACTAGATCTTAAGTATTAACGATTATTGTTATTTAACTTATTCTTTCCTTTTTAATATACTTTTTAGTATATATATTTCTCTACTATTTAAGGAATCTAATCTTATAGATATTATTAACTAAATCCTATTAGTTATTCTAATTATTTTAATATTTTATAAGAAGAATATTTACTTAAGAAACCTAATTATAAGATATTTCTTCCTAAAAAAATAAATTATAATTAAACTATTACTTTTTTATGGAATATAATTACTTATAATTCTAATACTATAATACGCGATATCTACTAATATAATCTCTATAAATATTAATTCTAATATTTCTATACTAGTTATAGAATCTCTAATATTATAATAAGTAACTTTTATTTTTATAGTTTCTATAAGTATTAACCTTAATATATTTATACTAGTTATAGAATTTTCTAGATCTAGTAATTAAATATTATTATAAATATACAATTCTTTAATTCTAATATTTTAAATTTTCTAGGTTATAATTAGATTAAAATAGTTAAAAGTATACTAGTTAATATTATAGGAAATTAATTTACTAGTAGTTATTTTTAAGAAGATTTTTCTATAATAGGAATAGAAATAACTATTATTTATTTTACTATTAAGAGAAGAGTTAATTAAAAAAGTAATTATATAAAAAACTATTATAGACCTATTTAATATAGAAAACTCCCTAGTATTTAAACTATTAGAAAACTCTTCTTTTCTCTTACTTTTATTTATCTCTTTTTATTTTAATAATATTTTAACTTATATTTTCTATTTACTAACTATTAATCAAATATTACTAAAAAGATAATTAGATAATTTATTATTTCTCCTATTATCTTTATTATTCTTAGAATAACTAAATAGATATTATAAAATCAAATTAACCCGTAAACGTTTACTTTTTTAAATAAATATCTATCTTCCTATATAACTTTTATTATATTTTAGATATATTTAATTAATACTATTTATTAAGATATCTAACTTTCCTATACTAATTAAAGGTTTCTAAAAGTATTAAGAGAAATTATATAATATAATTAATATACTCTAAAGAAGTAGTTTTTTAGGAATATATAATAGTTTTTATATCTTATCTAAACCTATCTAACTTCGTAGTAGCTTTCTAATAATATCTATATAAAACTTAGTTTATATAAAACCTATTACTTATAAGTAATTCCTTTAAAATACTACTATATTATATATTTTATATAATTTATAGAATAATAACTAATACTTTAACTTATATATATAATTTAATATAAAAGTAGTTAACTTCGCTTTTTCTACTATAAAAAACTTCAAAGAAAAATAATAAGAAAACTTCTTTAACTTAGTAGTTTATAATTATTAATAAAAATACTCTACTATCTTAGCTAATAACCTAAATAACTTTAAGTTTATATGAATTATATTATTCAAAGTCTTATTATTAGAAATATTAGTACCCTATTTTAAATAGTTATATAATATTTTAAGTTAGTATTAGATATATTTCCTAATTACTAGAAAAATAAAAAGAAAACTTACCTAAGAAATAGCTAAAACTAAATTCTAGAAATAAACTAATTTAAAACTATTTAATCTTAATAAAACTTATTTTTAATATAGTTCCCTACTAATATTAACTAAATTCCTACTAGATAGCTTTAAAACTACTTATAATAGCTAATTCTTTTCTATTTTCTATATTACTTTGAACTTTTCTATCTTTTTATTTAAACTACTTAGTAGAATAACTAGTTAATACTAATAAACTAGGAAGAAAAGGATTACTTCTATATACTTAAAATAAGATAAAAATATAAGTTTAGCTATAAATGTTTTACTATAAGAATATTACTCTTAAGAAAGATAATATATATACTAGACCTAAATAGTAATAGAATAGATATTTTAAGAAATTAAAGCTAGAACTCTTCGCTTATAATAGTATTACTTAAACTATTTTATTTTTTATTAGTAAAATTAAATACTTAGCTAAGTAATATAGAGAAAATATAGTTACTTAAGTATTTAGTTATAGTATCTTAACTAAGGATAATAATAATAGTGAATAGTTTAATTTTTTAGTTATAATTTAATATATAAGAATAATTATAAATCTTAACTTATAGAAGAAAACTTTTTAAGAATATTTCTAGAAAAATTATAGTATTATTTCAATAGAGGTAAATAATTTAAAATATTCTTTTACTAAAAAAAGTAATTTATCCCTATAAAATTATCTAGATAAAAAGATCTACTTTTATTATAAAGCTAGGGATACTAATAAAAATACTGTATATTATTATTTTATTATAAGTTTAGATCTAATTCTTACTATTCTAGTTATTATAATTCTTTCTAATAATATTTTATAGGAGCTTAAATCCTAGATTACTACTAGAGAATATACTATTTATATTTTATAGAAGTAATCTATGGAGAAGATATTAGAACTATAAAAAACACTTAAAGTACTCTAGCCTAAATAATATAATTATTTAGATAAAGGATATAACTATAATTTAACTAATAATAATTCTAGATAAAATAATAGATATAATACTTATCCGGATTTCTACTATAATTATTAATACTTTTATTACTAAAATAATTATAATAATTACTAGTTTAATTATTATAATTAATATAATAATTACTACTAATAATTTAATAATTAGTTTAAAGACTAGTACTTTTATTATAATAGATATTATCTTTACTTTAATAACTATTATAATAACTATAGACCTTAGTATAATAATAACTAAGATTACTTATACTATTTAAATACTTAAAAAGATAAATTAATAGATAAGACTAAGAAGTTTTCTAATAATTAGAAAACTTTATAAAACTTTAAATATAATAATAAAACCCTTTATAATAGAAATAAGAGAACCCTTTATAATAAATATAACTGAAATTACTATAATAACTACTTTAATCGCTTTACTTAACTATTAATTAAAGTCTACTATATATCTACTTAATTACCTTCTACTAATTATTCATCCCCTTATTTATATAATAATTACTATTATTATTCCTACTCTTCTTTTACTAACTCTACTTACTCTAACTTAGATTTATATTCTTTAAACTCTACTAATAATTATTAAAAGCAGATTACGAATTATTAAAGCTTTCCCGTATTCCTATTTTTATTATATTATTATTTACTATAAAAGTAAAACTTAAATATAAAAAAAAACAAACTAGATAAACTAACTAACTAAAGAATAAAAATATTATACTAAATACTTCAGTTAAAAATATAATATCTAATATACTTAATAAGTAAAAGGAAGTTACAGATTAGTCTTTATATTTAATTAATTCCTCTATTAAAATTATTCTTATAAATTTAGTTTACTCTATTACTTCTTTATTTATTATAGAGAAAGATTCCCTGAAAAATATTTTATTATAAATAGAAGATAACTAGGAAACTATAATTTATAAGTCTATAAATAAAGAAATAAAGGTTAATATTACTATAGATAAAGCTATAGATTATCTAGATATTAAATATACCTATACTATTCCTTCTTATACTTATATCAAAAAACGTAATATTTATATTATAGAAAATTATACTTTCGAATTCGATTCTTATTTATATTTATATACTATTATTTATTTGTTTAATAGATTTTCCTATATAGCTTATCTAGATACTTGTTTTACTTTATTAATTATCTAGAAAGACTTCTTAGCGAAATACTTCCTAAAAACCTATATCTAACCCTAAAAACCTTTTTAATTAAGTAGTATAGGGATAAGCGGATTATTAATTATAACTATAATAGAACTACTTATTTCTTTATAAGGATTTAATAGTTTTGTTTTCTTAATTTTATATTAGGTTTATATAATTAATTAAGTTTCCTATAACTTTATCTTAGGAAAATATTTCTTATATTCGAATTCTTTTAATTTATAATAAAATAAATAGGAATAGAATAACTAATCAAAAGTAGAGGATAGATATAGTGTTCTAATTATATTAATAGCTCTAAAATATATATCCTAGTAATAAATAGTTTAGCTATATATAAAATAAGATATTATAATCCTACTAGGATATAGTATTAATATTTAAGTTAAATATAGAAATCTACTTATTATAATATATAACTACTTAGTATATTTATTTACCTATTTAGACCTATATTAATTATTATTAGGTAACCTAATTTAAGTAATTATAATAGGCTAAGACTAATATTTACTTTTCTCCAATTTTAGTAATATTTTTATAATAATTTATAAAAGTTAATAATTTAGTATTTTTAAATATATAGAGATTATCTAAATAAGAGAAGTTTTTCTTACTAATACTTTATCTATTATAGTTTTAGCTAATTTATTAGGACTAGAAAGCTTAGAAGATAACCGTAATAACTTGAAATATCTTAATAGCTACTTATTCTATATACTTTAAGATATTAATAAGGAATTACTAAATTTAGTAATAGATATATCTAAATACTAAAGCTTAGAATTCTATTAATAAATCTATTAACTATTCTATAATTATATATACCTATTTTATATAGGAGTAGGTTAGTTTAATAATAATATTTAGATACTTATCTTTTTTAAAGATAACGCTAATTTCTCTAACCTAAACTAATACTTATATACTTTATTGTATTAAGATTAAGAAACTATAAATACTATCCTAAATCCCTTAATAGATAAGGGAATTATTAAAAAAATACTACTTAGTAAACTAAGTTTTTTAGTAGCCCCCGCTTTTATCGTATAGTAAAATAATAAACTACATATTATTATAGATTTGCGAAAAGTTAATACTAAGTTAAGGATAGATATATACTTATTACTAAAATAAAATAATATTTTTATATTATTATATAATAGTACTATTTTCTCTATTATAAATATTATAAAAAGAAATTTTAATTAGGAAATTAAGCCTAAAAACTACTAGAAGATATCATTTGTATTACTATATTAGGGATATAAATACTTTATAATTAGTACTATAAATCTAGGTATATCCCTAGTTTTTTTTAGTATTATATAGAAACTTTACTTAGATAATATTTATAGTAATTTATTTTTATCTATATTAATAATATTATTATTTATTCTTAAATACTAGATAATTATTTATAATATTTATAACTCTATTTTATATTACTAGAGAAATTAAGATATATATTTGTATTATTAAAATATTATTTTACTTAATTTAGACTAGAAATACTTAGTTATTTTATTTTGAGACTTAGTTTAAGTATTATATCTGAAAAAGTTAAAGCTATTATAACTTTTAATATATTTAATAACTTCTAAGACTTAGAGAATAGATTGAGATTAATAGGTTACTATAGGGATTATATTTATAAGTACTTTATTATTATAGAACTTTTACTAAAAATAAAGTTTTTAGGTTTTCGAGATTTGCTACTAAAGAACCTATAATATAATAGTTTCGCTATTTAGTAAATATTACCCCTATTACTTAATATTACTACTAAAATATCTAATACTTAAAAAGTATAACGAGTTAAAGAAAATACCTGATACTTTGATATCTAGGATAAAACTAAAATAGTATAGGAAAAACTAAAATATAAACTTGTAATAGCTATAAAACTCGTATTTCTAAACTATACTAAATTTTTTATTTTTTATATTAATATAAATTATAAAAATATTAGTATAGTACTATACTAAAAGTAACCTAATAATAAAATATATCTAATCCTTTTCTTCTTAAGAATTCTATTTTCTATAGAAACTAATTATAGTATAATAGAACTAGAAATACTTAGTCTCTACTAATTATTAATAAAATTAGAATACTATTTAGATAATAGTAAAATATATATTTTTATAAATTATATAGTAATCCGGGATAATTTCTAAGTAATCAGGGGAGGTAAGTTAAAAAGCTAATATAGATTAGTTAACTAGAGATTATACTTAGTAAAATAAGCTAATCATATTACTATCTAATATTATTTTAACTGAAAATATGTTAATATTAATATTTCATTATATTTACTGATTATTAAATTACTACTATATACTAAATTAACTAAAAATAAGGAAGATAAATAATCATAAATATCTAAGACTATTAGTCTTTAGTAGGTAACTAAACTATTAATATTAGAAATAGTCTAGAGGATTTTTATAGTAACTAGATAGTAGGTTTAGTAATAACCCGTTAGAGAACTAGCTAAACAACCTACTAAAAATACTACTAAATAACTTACTAATAAGATTACTAGAAAAATAATTAAGTAACCCCCGAAAGAGACTACTAAAGAATACCCTAAAAAGAGTTATATAACTAATTCTTTAGTATATATAATTACTATAGATTTATTTATATCTAATAATTTCTATACTAATATCCGGGAAACTTTACTAGATAACTTAACTTTTTAATATATCTATAAAAATATAATAGTAAATTAATTATAATTATATAACTTCGTTTTAGTTTCTAATAGACTACTTTACTTAAAAGAAAATAATAACTTATATTTATATATATTATAAAAGATTATCCCCAATATCTATTATATAACTTATAATAACTAAGTATATACTAGTTTTAGTAAAATATATAATTTCCTTAGATAGATCTACTTCTTTTAAAGTATATATTAAGAATTAATAATTTACATTATTATATATCTAGAATATTATAAAACAAAACCTGATTATATTTAAACTTATAATAATATATAACTTATTAATATCTTATAAGTTCTATTAACTACTCTCTACCTCAATTTTATAGTTAACTTACTAATCTTAAGAGAATAGTATAATACTATACTACTTATCACTAATAAGACTTTAAAATTTATCTATACTATCCTAAACTATACTATATAAATAGTAGATAACTAGGTAACTATATATATCTAATAGACTTACCCTAACTAAAGTCTACTAGATATGTTTATATCTAATATTAACTGAAAACTTATCTCTATTTTATAAATATCCTTCTATTATATAATATCTATAGAACTTAAAGTCTCTACTATATATTATTATTAAATAAATAGTTAAACTAAATAGTCTATCCTATTAGAGGCTAGCTACGAGAGGTGTTTTAGTAGTACTTTAATAGTATTATAATAAATTTAAAGAGTTTATACTTAGGGTGAAAGCTCTTTACTAAATTATAGAGGTAGTAATTATATAGAGCTTTAATAGTAATATTCTATATAAATTTTAAAGTTTTAGTCTATAATATACCTTTTACTACTCTACCATTCTATTACTATAGTAATATATAATATCTATAACTTTATAATATAACTATAATATCTAACTACCTAAATTAATCTAACTAGTAAGAAAAATCTATTAAAATAACTTTTTTAAGTACTACTAATATTAGATAGTCCTATTAATAAGAAAATTTAAGTACTATTAATATTAGATACTCCTATTAATAGAAAAATTCGTACTATATTTATTCTAAGTAATCTTACACTATATTCCTCTTCTATCTATTTATAAGAAACCTCTTTTTCTCCCCTTATATATAGTTCTATTTTCTTTCTTCTAAGCTTTATATAACTCTTATCTTATAACTATTATAGTATTACTAAATTACTACTTTTTTACCTTTTTTCCTTTTTCTATGTTTTATTCATTATTATATTAACTATTATTATTACTAGATCTAGTCCCCCTAATAATAACCTTTCTTACTATTTTACCCCCTCTAAGTTTACTTCTTATATTTATAGTAACTATATTATTAAAAGTAATTCTAATAATAATAATAACTAATTTCCTTAAATAGTTATTAATACTTATTTAAACTATTATTTAAAGTAAAATAGGAGTAGTATTACTTATTCCTATATATAGGGTTATAGCTATTCCTATTATAAGTATTTGCGAATAAAAAGTAAATATAAGTAAGGATCTTACTTTTTTACTATAAATATTAAGTTACGTATTACTAATTATTAAGTTAACTATTTAGTTAAAGAAAATAAATATATTATCTCCTCTACTATTACTATTTCTAAGAAAAATAATATTATTACTTTTTACTATACTACTATTTTATCCTCTCAGTTCTCTACTATAGTCTAATACTATAATAACTACTTTTATTATACTTAATAGGAAACCTTTACTTATATTACTACTATACTTACTACTCCTATTTCTTATACTAAAAATACTTTTATTTCTACTTCTATTTTTACCCCTAAATAGGTTATTACTAGTTTTAGTAGTATTATATAAATAATAGTAAATTTCCTTTTCTCTTTTTCTTTATCTTTATTATACTAATTTTTTAGTAGTAAAGTACTATAATATATTCTAGTACTTATACTATACCTTACTAATATTATAACTATATTTTTAACTTTACTAAAACTAGCTTACTTATCTACTACTACTATACTATTACCCCCCTAACCTAATACTAATAATACTTTATTTATAAACTAATACTACTTATTAATATCCCTAATAATAAAGAAAAAGAAGAAGAGGATAATAGTAATATAGAAGAGGAATTCTTAGGTAATAATAAGATATAGGATAATACTTACCCTTTTACTTGATTAGTTTACTTAGTATTTTAGGAATAAGTCTAATAATTAGTTATATATACCCCCTAGAAACTATTATATTACTTAATTTATAACTTATATAGCTTTTTATTACTAATAAGTTAATATTAAGCTATTATTCTCTCTAATATCTCTATATTATAACTTAAATTATATTATAGCTTTATTATTAGTAAAGTTTTTTAAAAGTTCCTATATTAGAGTATTATAACCCTTCTATTTAACTAATATATTATAGTTATATTTTTACTTAAGTATATTCTTTACTACTAATATTTCTTTAATATTATATTCTTTATAAGTTTCGCTATCCTTTTTAGCTAGAACTAGGATAGGATTAAGTTATATATCTATATATTATTATAATAATAATAAGCTATCTTCTACCTATTTAATAAAGTTAATATAAAATATTAAATAGATACTTATAGGGATATTTAAAGTAATATTTAGTAGGTTTAATATATTAATAACTTTATACTTAGAAGATACCTAGTTAAATTCTTTATTTAACTAATTTATTTTAATATAGTATAGTAATAACTATACCTTATTCCTTATTTAGAACTTCTCAGCTATTTACTATATTTTATTTATACTTATTTTATTATACTATTATATATATATTATTACTATCTAAACTATAGTAATACTATTCTTTAAATAAAAAAGGAAAACTAAAATTTATTTTAAGCTAGAATATATAAATTATTCTACTATTTTAGAATATAGGATAAGTATAATATTAAACCTATTTAAGAGTTTATTTAGGCTTATTCTAGTTATTAATAAATCTTTATTATTTAGTATTAACTAATAAGTAATAATATAAG
>RYZW01000262.1:0-26850 GCA_004367215.1 Colletotrichum trifolii | reverse complement strand
ATCTTAAAAGAATCCTAACTAATCTTTAATTTTCCCTTTATCTAGTAAACCTAAGTATTATACTCTTTTCTTTTACCTAAAAACTTGTTAAGGAAAAAGAACTATACTTAACTTAATATCTCTTATACTTAAGAATAGTATTTAACTAATTAGTATTTCTTCTTAACTAGTAAAAAGCTATATTTAACCTAGTATTATTTATATAGGGGATAAATCTAAGTTCTAAATATATAAAAAACTGAACCTAAACTATAATTTAGCTATTAAAAGCATAAATACTATTTATTTAGAACTAAAGAGTAAAAAAGAAGTCCTCGCGAAAAGCGTAAAAGGTCTACTTAAAAAATAATACTAGAAGCCTACTAGTAACCTACTCATACCTAACTTCTTAGGTATAGTTATCAGGACTTGGGTAAAGCTAGAATTTACTAGCTAAGTATAGCTTATAATAATAATACTTTCTCTAAAGCTCTTTTATCTTTAATTCAAATATTTTAATTTATATCTTCTAAAATTTAAAATACTTTATAACTTTTTAAAAAACGTTTATAAAAAATTATATTTCATATAGTATAAAGCTTATACTAATTAAAAACTATAGAAACGCCAAAGTCTTTATTTAAATTATAACAAATAAAAAAGTTAAATTATATTTCTATAATATTACCTTCTATTCTACTCTAGCTATAAACTTTATCTCTTTTTAGTAATTATAGAAGTAAAATTAGTAATAAAATACTAAGCTAGACTACTTATCTTAAATATAAAAGAATAATTATTCTAAAATTATAGCTATTAATATTCAATATAACTAATAAGTCTTCAAGTATTATATATTTCATAAAAAGGTTACTATTTTAGTAAGTAGTTAGTATAGTATAAACTTTCTCCTAGAAATTACTAGCACTAGTAATATACTATAAATACTAATTAAAAACCCTAAAAAGTAATAAATAACTCTAATATTAGAATTTAGGGTATCTTAATAAAGAACCTCTAAATTACTTTATTTTAGCTATATGAAATGTTTTAGTTATTAATAGCTACTCGAAGTATAATAGTTACTAGCCTACTTAGGGAGTATATTAGGTATATAGTATTAGTAAAACTAAGTAAAAGATTTATTATAGAGAATATAAAAATACTTTATATATTATCCCTAGGGAATATATTACTTTTAACTTCTACCCTTATTATTAAAACTATAGTAGTTATACTTCTACTTTAATATTTATAAATAGAGCTACTAACTATTCTTAAGATTTCTATCTTATTAACTTTACTAGAACTATAATAATAAGAGTATTTACGAGTTTTATTATACTTTTTAAATACTAATATAGTATTAATATAAAAGCTTTCGAATATAATAATAAGGTCCCTAGGTATAAAAGGTTAAAATTAAATTTTATCTCTTAAAATATATACTTTAAACTATCTATTCTATATACTTAAAACTAAAATACAAATACTAAATATATTAGAATAGTTATTAAAACTTATATAAAAGCTATAGAGTAAAAGAATAAGCTATTTAATAATTTCTAGCTTAAAGTTTTATAGGTTATAGTATTTCTTTTTAACTAAATACTAATATACCTTTTAAACTAGTAAATACTATACTAGAAACTTCATAAAACTATTTAAAAAGATAATACTATAAGACTAAACTTAACTTATTTTTATATTTATAATTAAATATATTTTACTCTAATTATAAATATAAACTTAAAATATAACTAACTAGTTTACTTTAAGAGGTATACTTTTATTAGCCTTTTAGTTGGATCTACTTTAACTAACTAATATTAAATATAGAACTTACTCTAAAATAAGGTTATAATAACCTATAATATCTCTTAAGATAAAATTCTCTTTTTTAATAGAGATCTAGCCTCTCTATAAAATAACTTCAAATAGTTTAATTCTAATAAAGTTTCTTCATAATTATAAAAGTAAATAATTATAATAGAAGTACTTGAAGTCAACTTAGTTACTTATTCAAACTTAAGTGAAAAACCTAATAAAGTAATTAATATAATAGGAAATAACTATAATAATATAAGGTTTTATATTTATATAATAGCTACCCCTAAACCTTTTAAAATATTTAAAACTATAGAGTTTATATTAATAACCCCTCTAGAATTACTTACTATATTCTTCTATAATCTAATTTATGTAGATAGGATTATAAAAAAAGTAAAGAGTTTAAATATCCCTAGAAAAACTTAAGTATAAGAAATAAATAAAATACTATACTAGAGTAACTAGGAAATCTTTATTCAAAACTACTTTTTTAACTAGTATTCTTTAGTTATTTCGAGATATTTCAAAATACTCTTGCTTATAACTATAAAAATATATAAATAGTTAACTAGAAAAAGTCCTAGAAATTTAACTTTCATAAAAACTCTAGAATATAAATAGTAAGATTTTTANATATTAGGATTTTTAATAACAAATTTTAACTATAAAGTAAATTAGATATTAGAGAATATTTAAAATATAGGGGAATAGAAGTTTTTATTCTAGGAATCCTATAATAGAAACTATTACTATTATTTATATTTTACTTAGTAATACTTATTTATCTATATATTAAAGTAATAGTAGTAGTTAAAAAAGCTTATCTTAAGAGTTATATTAAATCTTATTCTTAGAGTAAAATTAGTAAAGCTTTTATAAGAAGTTTAAAATTTTTAAAATACTACTAGGTTTATATTTATAAGTTTAATAAGTATAAATATTTCTTAAAAATTAAAGTTTACCTTATTATTTATAGAGATTGATAATTGTAAGATAACTATAAGATTTATATAGTACTTCTAGTAAGTATATTACTTTAAGTATTTATAGTAATTACTAATTACTTTAATCTTAAATTACTCTAATATAATATAGTTAATATTTTTATATATATAGTATTTAATAAGGTTATTTATATAGAGATATTATTAAGTTATTAAATACTAAGTAAGATCTACTACTTAAATAAAATACTATATAGTCTTTAGAAATCTCTTTTTTTCTAATAATATTACTTAGAAATAAGTTTTAAGTATTTTAGTTTTAAATTCATTATAGGAGAGTTTTCTTACTAGCTTAAAGAGTATATTATTTTCTTCTTCTATATTAATAATTATATATTCTCCTTCTTTTTAAAAGATATATCTAAAGTATTTATATTATTAGTAAACCTCTAAAAGAAATATTATTTAAAGGGAAATAAAGATTTATAGTAATTTCTTAGTATTAAGGTTATTTAAGAATAAATAGTATAATAGTTATAATTCTTATAAGTAATATATATCATAAAATCCTTTAAGTATTTTATAAAGTATATATAATATATTAAGTAATCTAAAACTTCTCTAAAACTTAATAAACTCTTTTTATAATATAATTGAACTTCTTATATAGAAATTAAATNTTCTTATAATATAATTAAGCTTCTTACGCGGAAATTAAATATTACTAATAAGATATTAGTTCTATTAATTATACTATTTATTATAATAACACTAGATATTACTTATATAGTAAGCTAATTATTACGCTTTAACTAAAACCCTTTAGATAACTATAATATTAAAGCTAAATAAATAATATAATACTTTAGTAAAATAAAGAACTTCTACTTCGAGTTTAGTTATAAAGCTAGTAATCTATTTAATAGTTTTATTATTACTATAAATACTAGTTTTATAGATATCAATAATAATTAAAAAAGCTTTTAAGTATATACTATATATCTCTTTAGAAGCTTAATAGTATAGTAAGCTAATAAATAAAATACTATTATTATTTTAATAACTAAAATAGAGCTTTTAGTACTATTTTAGGCTACTTAAGAAGCTATTTTTACTAGCTATTTTATTACTATACTTCAAATAGATTTCTCGATAAATATATTTAGTAAAAGTAAAGTATATAAGCTTTACCTAGCTATCTAAATCTAGTATAATAACTAGTAAATAATATATTTTATAATAGCTAAAATAGTTTAACTATATATAAAATCAAAATATATAAATATCTATAATTACTAGTTATACTAAGAAGCTTAGTAAAAGTATTTTAAGATTAAATATATACTTTTAGGAGACTTTATAGCTAATAGTTTTATAAAACCTTTCTAAAATTACTAGTTTAGTATTTTTATTATTTAAATTAATATAATAGACTAGTTAAGATACCTAGAATTATAGTAAAAAGAGAAACTTCGAGATATTAGAAATACTAGAAATTTTATACCTAAGATACTTCTAAGTAAATAAAAGGTATTTAAATAACCTGAAAATAGTACTACTCTTCTTACTATAGGGGTAGAAGTTTAATAAGGGTAACGGGGTTATTTAAAATACTTCTTACGAGATATGAATAAAGTATTAATAGTATTATTCAAAAGGCTAGCCTATAGGTAAAGCTTTTAAGACTAGAAAAGTATATTAGGAATAACGCGTTTAAGTAGTAGAGTTTTCGCCGGAAGAACCCTTAGCTGTAGTACTATCTCTATAAGCTTTACTTTATTTTAACTAGACGAAATAGGACTATATATATTATACTTAGCTATATTTAGTTATATATAATATATACTAGATTTTGCCCCCTAATTATATATAACAAGTAGAGTTTATACTAGCTAAGCCTAAGGTGCTAGTATTGTCTCTATAAGCTTTACTCTATTTAAATTACTCGAAATAGAGCTTCCCGTAGTAAGAATAGCTATATTTAGTTATATATAATATATACTAGACTTTATCCCCTAATTACTATTAGGAATAATACGTTTAAGATATAGAGTTTATACTAAGTAAACCTTAGACGCTCGTACTATCTCTATAAACTTTACCCTATTTAAACTACTTCAAATAGATTTTCACGAAGTATGTATAGTTATATTTAGTAATATATAATATAAATTAGCTTTTACTTCCTAGTAATATATTATAATTAAAAATCTTATAATACTAAAAACCTACTAGGCTAAAAATATATATTATACTAAATTTATATGTCTTAACTACTAAGATATCTACTAAAAATACTTTTTTTTTGTTTTCAAAAAGCTAATTAGTATTTTACTTAGTATAATAATTTTTCAATAGAAGTTAAGACTCATAATTTATATAGTTATATTAAAAGTCTCTGATCTATTTAAAGTTATATACTTCTTAGGAACTTTTGAAAGGAAATCATACCTAGTATTTAGCTTTTAACTTATATAGTTTATAGATAATACTAGAACTAAAGAACCGTTTAAATAGAAAAAACCTTAAGTAATAAGATATAGTTAGTTAGGATAATAGCTCATAAATAAAAGGAAAGTATATATATATTTATATCCATTATAATTACTTATTATAGAATCGTAGTTATATAATACTAGATACTAGCTAGCTAGTATTATTTATTACTAGCTATTAATAGCTAGTTATTAATAGTTACTAGCTATAAATAGTTAATTATTAATAAATAGTAGTAAGAACTGATAATCAGTAGTAGTTACTATAGAGTTTATATAATTAGAACGTATATAGCTACTAATTTCGCTTATCCGCTATAGGATTCGAATTTACTACTCTTATTATAAAATAGTAAAACCTAGCTAGACGTTAAACTACTATATCAAGCGGATAAGCTTATAATTTGTAGGATTATTTTGATTTTATAATAACTATTCATTCAAGTTTCTTTTTAGAGCTTCCTTAAAAGCTATTTTGAAGTAATCCTTTAAAAGTCAAGTAAGATTAATAAATCCTCGAAATACCTAAATTAGGTATTCTCAAGAGTTTTATTACTAGAAAAATTAACTATAAGGGAAATTAATAACTCCTAATAGATATTACTAAAGGAATATATATACAAAATACCATAAAACTTTATAGAGAAATATCTAAGGGTTTATATAACTTTCTATAATTTCTATATTTTAAGAGCTGAAGACTACTAATACAAATAATTAAATTAAACTTGCTTAATAAATTAGACTTTTAAATATATAAGTAAAATATCATAATACTAGTATTACTATATAGAAGAGGATATAGTAGTAGAAGTTATAGATTTCTATAATTCTCTTAGTATTATAGAAAACTTATATTTTTAAAACACTATTTTACTATATTATACAATATTTTATTCCCCTAGACTTAGATACTTTATTATAAAAATAATAATGAAAATATAGCTTTAGGTGTAATAAGATATTGTATATAAGGTTTAAGTAGTTTATTATACCCTTTCGATTAAAAGAATACTTTAGGTTTATAATTTTATAATTTTAGTAGTTTATTTATAGATTAAGTTTTTTATATAGAACTATATACTTATGATTTATAGTTATATAGATTTAATACTTCTAGATAAAATTATCTTAGCTGTTATAAATACTATATAGGACGTTTTTAAAGTTTTCCAGTATAGTAAGATAAGTTATAATACTTTTAATATTTTAGTAAAACCCCCTACTATTACTTTTAATGTCTAAAGTAATAAAAGATATCTCTAAAGCTTAGAAAAACCTTTATATTTTCTTAAATATAAGTTAGGTTACCTATTAATATATACTTACTATATATACTTTTAGTTAGTTTATAAGAACTAAGTATTAAATACTTTAATTTAAAAGAAGATTAAGTAGTTATTTACTTTAAATGTAGATTTCTTAAGGATATTCAGAGTTTCAGGTAATCATGATTATATAGCTAGTTCTTTAGTTAAAATAGCTATAATACTATATAATATATATATATTATAAAGAAAAGCTTTAATAGTATTTTCTTTAAGGTCTTGTTTATTTTTAATATAAGTATTCTAGTTTATACTTTCTAGGATATAGGGTATTTCATAATCTTTTAAAGTCTTTTTTCAACAAACTAAATTTAATATAATATAAGACTTATATTCATCAAAAACTATAGAGATACTAAGATTTCTATAAAGACTATAGAAAATAAAGAAATTAAGCTATATTTCTATAATATTACTTTCTATACTATTCTAGCTATAAACTTTATCTTTTTCCAATAAGTATAGAAATAGGGCTATTAGTAGGAAACTAAACTAGACTACTTATCTCGACTATAAGAAAATAATTACTCTGAGATTATAGTTATTAATCTTTAATATAACTAGTAAGTCTTTAAATATTATATATTTTGTAAAAAGGTAATTACTTTTATAGCATAATTAGTATAGTATAAGCCTTTTCTTAGATATTACTAGCATTAGTAACATACTATAGATATTATTCGAAAGTTCCTCAAAAGTAGTAAATAACTCTAGTACTATTATTTAAAGTATCCTAGTAGAGAACTTTTAAATTACTTTATCTTAGCTATATAAGGTATTTACATTACTAATAATTCCTTAAAATATTATAGTTACTAATTTATTTAGGAGGTATATAAAATATATAGTATTAGTAAAGCTAAGTAAAAGATTCATTATATAGAATGTAAGAATATTTCATATAACATTCTTAGGAAGTATATTACTTCTAATTTCTATTTTTATTACTAGTGTTATAATAGTTATATTTATAGATAAGGCTATTAACTACTCTCAAGACTTCTATCTTATTAAATATACTAGAACTATAATAATAGAAGTATTTAAGAGTTTTATTATATTCTTTAAATATTAGTATAGTGTTAATATTAAGGCTTTTAGATATAATAATAAAGTTCTGGGGTATAAGAAGTTAAAACTAGATTTTACTGCTTAAGATTTATATTTTAAATGATCTATTCTATACATTTAAAACTAAAATATAAGTATAGAATATATTAGAGCAGTTATGAAAACTTATATTAGAGCTATAAAGTAAGAGAGTAAGCTATTTCATAGTGTATAGCCTGAAGCTGTATAAATTATAGTATTTCTCTATAATTAAATACTGATATACTCTATAGGCTAGTAAATACTATACTAGAAGTTTTATAAAATTACTTAAAAAGGTAATATTATAAAGCTAGACTTAGCCTGTTTCTATATCTAAAATTATAAATATTCTATTCCAATTATCAATATAAAACTAAAATAATACTAGCTAGCGTTTTAAAGCAATATGTTTTTATTAGACTTTTAGTTAAATATATTGTAACTAACTAATATTAGATATAAAGCTTATTCTAAAATAGAATTATAATAACCTATAAGATATCTTTTAATATAACACGTTTTATTAATAGAAATATAATTTCTTCATAAGATAATTTTAAATAGTTACATCTAATAAAATCTTTTACTAGTTATAAAAATAAATAACTAACAAAGACTACTTAAAATCAATTTAGTCACTTATTCAAACTCAAATAAAAGATTAACAAAGTAATTAATATGATAGGAAATAACTATAGTAGTTTGAGGTTTCATATTTATATAGTAATTATTCCTAAGCTTTTTGAAGTAAACTTTGAAATAACGAAGTATATATTAATAACTTTTCTAGAACTACTTATTATACTTTTCTATAATTTCGTTTATATAGATAAGACTATAAAGGAACAAGGAGTTCAAGTATTTTGAGAGACGGTTAAGTATAAGGAATAGATAAAGTACTATATTAGAATAACTAAGAAATGTTTATTTAAAACTACTTTTCTAGTTAGTATTTTTTAGTTATTTTAAAATATTTTAAATTATTTATATTCATAGCTAGGAGGGGCTGATAGCTCGCTCTCTATTGTGACTATTAGTAGATATATTGCCCCTTAAAGTATGATTTTAGCCCTCTTACTCCCCCTACTAATTACTATAACTAGTCTCTAGTTAATCCGGGGCTAAACCTCTCGTAACTATGGCTAGTATACCTACCCTATATTAACCTTTTTAATAGTAAATAACTAATAACTCTTTCCACGATAACCTTATACCCTTATACCTTTATACCTTTATAGCTATATATGATTCGAATATCTCGAGATATTCAATTACTACTAACTATAAGTGCTTTGTTTAAATATTTATCATAATTTTAATATCTGCGATTTTAATATCCCTATTATAAACTAAACCCTATTTACCCCTCAGATAGAACTTTATACTACTAATACAAAAGTTCTCTATTACTAATATAAGCTAACTTACAATCTCTATATAAATATAGTAGGACTTAACTTACTCTTATTAGCAAATGATCTTAGTATATTAATCAATTATAACTAATAGCTAATTTATAAATAATACTTATATAAATATAGATATTCCTGATATAGCTAGATAGCTTTTAGAATCTCTATAATTGTGTTACTAGAATATTCTAAAATATCTAGTAACTAGTATTATAGTAGTATATTAATACTAAAATATTACTTGATTAATATTTAGTCCCCGATATTATTAGCTTAATATAATAAGTTATAAATTAACTAGATAATTTTCTTTTAGATATTTATCAGCTACTTATGAATTATAATATTTAGGATAATTTTATTAAAACTTATTTTAATAAAATAATAACTTTAATTATGATAGTTATAGCTAGATATCTCTATACCTATTCTATACTTCTCCTTTTATAAGTAATTATATAAATTTCGAGGAGATTTGAGTTCTATTATAAAAGATATAGAAAAAGAATAGATTACAGAATACCTAGCTTTTAACGCTCTATTTTATTTTATTTTTAAGAAGTTTACAAAAGTTCTTAACCNACGGAATACTTAGTTTTTATAGGTACTTTATTTTATTCTATTTTTAAGAGGTTTAAAAAAGTTCTTAACCCTATAACCTTAGTAGTTACTTTTAGCTATATATATTAAGCCCTAACTAGTCTTAATAAAGCTTTCTCTATATAGACTATTACTACGAAGTCTTCTATTACTATAAAGTTTAATGTTAGAACTAGGGGTATAATTATCCATAATAATAAGTAATTTCATTACTGTTTTAACTAGTTATTAGCTAGTATTAGCATAAATACTATTATTAGGTAAGATTTATACTTAAATCTATATATAAAGTAAAGAGCTTAGATACTATTCTAAGTATAGGATAAAAGTAACTAAATATTTATAGCTATAGAATAATATAAATAGTTAACTAAAAGAAATCTTAGAAGTTTACCTTTCTTAAAAATTCTGAAATAAAGAAATTATGATTTCTGATAATAGATCTTAGCTATAAAGTAGATTAGATATTGGAGAGTATTTAGAATATAGGGGAATAAAAACTTATATTCTGGGAATTTTATAGTTTAGATTGTTATTATAATTTATATCTTGCTCAATAGTACTTATTTATTTATATACTAAAATTATAGTAATAGCTACATAAACTTATTCTAAGAGTAATACTAAATTATATACTTAGAATAGTACTAGTAAAGTTCTTATAAGAGATTTAAGAATTCTAGGGTATTACTAGGTTTATACTAATAAACTTAATAAATATTAATATCTTTTGGAAATTAAAGCTTAACTAGTTATTTATGGAAACCAATAGTTATAAGATATTTATAAGACTTATATAATAATTCTAGTAAATATATAATTTAAAATTTTTATAGTAATTACTAATAGGAGGGGCTAATAGCTCGTTCTCTACTGCGACTATTAGTGGATATATTACCCTCTGAAGTATAACTTTAGCTCTCTTACTTCCCCTATTAACTACTATAGCTAGTTTTTAGTTAATTCGGGGCTGAATTTCTCGTAGCTATAATAGCTAGTATACTTGCTCTATATTAACTTTTTTGATAATAAATAACCGATAACTCCTTCTGTGATAACCTCACGCCTTTATACTCTTATACTTTTATAGCTATATATAATTCGAATATCTCGAGATATTTAATTACTACTAATTATAGGTACTCTATTCAAATCATAACCTCAATATCCACGACTTTAATATCCCCGTTATAGACTAAGTTTAACTTACCCCCGAGACGAGATTTTATACTACTAATATGAAAGTTCTCTATTACTAATATAAATTAATCTATAATCTCTATATAAATATAGCGGGACTTAACTTGTTTTTCTTAGTAAATAATTTTAATATATTAATTAAGTATAGCTAATTTATAAATAATATTTATATAGATATAGATATTTCTAGTATAGCTAGATAGCTTTTAAAATTTCTATAATTATATTAGTATAATACTCTAAAGTATTTAGTAATTAGCATTATAGTAGTATATTAATATTAAGGTATTACTTAATTGATACCTAGTCCCTAATATTATTAGCTTACTCTAGTAAGTTATAGGTTAGCTAGATAATTTGTTTTTGAATATTTTTAAGTTATTTATTAATTGTAGTACTTGGGATAATTTTATTAAAACTTATTTTAATAAAATAATAGTTTCAGTTATAATAGTTATAGCTAGATATTTCTATACTTATTCTATAGTTCTTCTTTCATAGGTAGTTATATAGATTTCGAGGAGATTTTAGTTCTATTGTAAAAGTATAGATATAGAAGAGTAATAGGTTATAGAATGCCTAGCTTTTGTAGGTACTCTATTTTATTCTATTTTTAAGAGGTTTAAAAAAGTTCTTAACCCTATAACCTTGGTGGTTATTTTTAGCTATGTATATTAAGCCCTGGNGCCTTAGTTTTAATAAAGCTTTCCCCGACTATTACTACGAAATCTTCTATTACTATAGGGTCAAATGTTAGAACTAGAGGTATAATTATCTATAATAATAGGTAATTTCATTATTATTTTAACTAGTTATAAGCTAGTATTAGTATAAATACTATTATTAGGTAAAATATATAGTTAAATCTATATATAAAGTAAACAGTTTAGATACTATTCTAGGTATAGAGTAAAAGTAACTAAATAGTAATTATTAACTATTTAAATCTTAAGTTATTCTAATATAATATAGTTAAGATTCTTATATATATAATATTTAATAAGGTTTCTTTTATAGAAATACTACTAGGTTATTGAATACTAGGCAAAGTCTATTCTTTTAATAAAATACTTTATAATTTCTAGAAATCTTATCTTTTCTAGTAATACTAGTTAGAAATAAGTTTTAAGTATTTTAGTTTTAAACTTACTATAAGAGAACTATATTACTAATCTAAAAGGTATATTATCTTTTCCTTTTATATTAGTAATTATATATTCTTATTCTTCTCAAAAATACTTCTAAAATACTTATATTATTAATAGATTTCTAATAGAAGTATTACTTTAAAAGAAAAAAAAACTTATAATAGTTTCTTAGTATTAACATTATTCGAGATTGAGTAATATAATAACTATTATTCTGATAAGTAGTATATGTTAAAACGTTCTTTAAATATTTTACCAAATATATATAGTATATTTAGTAGTTCGAAACTTATAATATTTTAGTACTAGTAAAAAAATAGTATGAAAGCTAATGATTCTTCAATTTGTCTATCTAGAATTTACCTAGATTCTTATAGTATTTCCCTAAGGAAATCTTAGGAAAATCCTAGAGAAATCCCTAGAGAAATCCTAGTAATTTCTAATAAGAAATCCTAGTAATTTCTAGTAGGAAGTCCCTTGTAAATATCTATTAGAATCCTAAGCTTTCTATAATATTCTATAATAATTACTCATTATAAAGGAATCTTACCCTAATAATTAACTACCATAAAAGATTACTATTATATTAAACTATAAAGATATTTTATTAAGAAATAATTAATAAGTTGGAAATTACAAAGAAGTAAACTAGATAAAATGAATAGATATCTACTAAATAAAAATAAAATATAGAAATTCTAAGTAACTTTAAATAACTCACTTCAATAATATAATTTATAAATTAGTTTTATAAAAACTCTATATATAGTAATTAAATTCTCATATATCTTTCCTAAGCTATATTATTTACTAGTATCTTTTAAACTTTTTCTAAATAATTATTTAAGTTATGTTATTATATTATCTATAGAATCCCGCTTAACATAGTAGTTTAACGTCTAGCTAGCTCTTACTAATACGCTAGGAGTAGTAGGCTCGAATCCTATAGTAGGTAAGTATAACTAGTAAGTATATATATATTTTCTAATTACGTAAACTATATATAGTAACTACTACTAACTATTAGTACTTATTACTATAACTATTAATAGCCAGTAATTATTAATAGCTAGTTATAAGTACTACTAGCTAGCTAGTATCTAGTATTATATAACTATAATCCTTAAAGAATAACTGTAATAGATAGACCTATACTTTCCCTATCTATTAACTATTATATTAACTAACTATATTTACTATTTTAGGTTTCCTCTATTTAAATAGTTCTCTAGTACTAGTAGTATCTATAGGGTAAATAAAGTAAGAGCTGATAACTAGGTATAACTACTTTTAAAAAGTCCCGGAGAGGTATATAACTTTAAATAGATCAGAGACCTTTAATACAACTACTATATTATCTATAGCATATATCTAAGAATTCCTTAAGAGTAATACTAAGAAATACGAAAAATCCTTAGTCTAAGATATAATTTACTACCTAGTTATTAATATAATTAGAAGAATAATAATATATTATTATGAGTATATATTTATAAAAGAAGCTTATATTACTAGCTATTTCTATTATCAGAATATTATAATTTACTATAATATATTTACTAAGGAAGAGTTCTTCTTTGTTTTAAATATTATAACTTCAATATATATTTCTAATTTTAACTTATTTTCCTTAGGTAAACCTATAGAGAATATATAGGATATTTAAAAGAAAACTTAGGAGAACTAATTTAAATTAATTATCTTTCTAGATATTATTATCATATAGATCTATAGAATATTTAGTAGTTAAATTATTAGCTAGAAAGTAAAAGCTATTCTAGAAAATACTAATTATAATACTTTAAATTACGTATAAAATAAGTTTATATTCTCTTATATATATAGTAATTAAACGAAATACCTTAGTTTCCTACTTACTTATTAATATCCCGCTAGGAATAGTAGTAATAAGTTAATAGAGTTAGTTAGTAGGGTTAAGAATTAATACTAGTTAAAGGTTAGTAATTAAAAACTAGCTTAAAAGCTATAGGTTCTTCTATATATTAGTAATATTATTAATAAGTTAGATTTGTTTAGTAAGGTTAGTATTATTTTACCTTAATTAATTTTTAAGGATTCTCTTTAAAGTAAGGAAGTTAGAGTTATTTTTAATATCTTATTAGTTGTATTGAAGTTTTCTGATCTACTAAAAGTTATGTATTTCTCCGGAACCCTTTGAAGGAAATTATACCTAATTATTAGCTCTTACTTTATTTATTCTCTAGATACTACTAGTTCTGAGGAACTATTAAATAGAGAAAACCTTAGGTAATAAGATATAGTTAGTTAATATAATAGCTAATAAATAGAAAGTATATATATACTTATATTTATTATAGTTATTTATTATAGGATTATAGTTATATAATACTAATATTAACTAGCTAGTAGTATTTATTACTAGCTACTACTATTAATAATTACTAGCTATCAATATTAATAGCTATTAGTAAGCGTTAATAGTTAGTAGTAATTACTATATAGTTTATATAATTAGAAAGTATATATGTACTTACTAGTCACGCTTACTTACTATAGGATTTAAACCTACTACTCTTACCGTAATAGTAAGAGCTAGCTAGGCGTTAAACTACTATGTCAAGCAGGTATTATTTTTAATATCTAGTAATAATATTAGAATTATCAAGGTCTCCGCTAAATTAAATATTTCTTTAAATAGCATATTAATATTATTCTATACTATTTCAACTATAATCTTACCCTCCTTCATTCTTAGATAAGTCTTATAAGAGTATTAACTTATTATATAGCTTTTTAAGATCTTACTTTTCTATAGATTTCCCTTAATAATAATTATTCATTAGTTCCTAGGATTAGCTAGGTAGGCAACAGAATTTCTATAGTTTCGTAATAAAAATATAAGCATAACTAGGTTCTATAGCTATAATATAAATCTACTAGTTATATTAGTAAAGCAAAATATAGCGAGATCGTTTAAACTTTAAACGAATTAATCAGGGTAATATAAAGAATTAGCTATAGATCTTATATCAAGAAATCCGCTAGCTTATAGGGTTAGATTCTATAGTATTAAGTAGATAGGCTAATCTTCTTAGAATAGTATAATTCTTGTATTAAAGTTACTATAGAATAGTAGTTGAAAATAGTTAATAAATATAAACTTAGCTAACTCGAAGTTATTAGTATAACTAAATTTTGTATTAGGGATAAAAATAGTATTTTTCTAGAGTAAATTAAAGGGAAACTTAATCCCTTTAGTAATAATAAGGTTTCGGTATATAGAGATATACCTTATAGCTTATATAGAGAACTAGGATAACTAGGATCGGATTAACTATATAGATATAAATTATATAATATAGTAGCTTTAGGTTACTATAAGATAAAAACCTTCTCATAGTTATTACTAGTTAGCTTATTAAGTTAAACTCTTATAAGTTATAGAGATTTACTCTTTACTATTACTCTTTCCCTTACTAGGCTTTTAGCTATTCCTTTATAATTCTTTAATTTCTACTTCTTAGAAAGGTAGGGCTAGGATTTGAGTAATAGCTCTATCACGACGAATAGTCAGCGAATATATACTAGTACTAGAAATAATAATACCCGAAATTATAGCTACTAAAACCTCTATTAAACCTATTACTATAGCTAGATATATAATAACTATATTACCTAAACCTATAGCAACTATAGCAATACTTATATACCTCCTGGAATAATAATCCTCTTTTATAGAGATAATATTAGCTTAGTTATCTAGTAGTAAATACTCAGTAGTAACTCCTATACTATTAATCCCTAAAACTACTATTAACTATAAGAACTACTTAAAACCCCCTAGTTACCTATATAGCTTCTTTTATAAAAGTACTACTTTATATAAAATCGAGGATTAGCTAATAGTAATTCAAGATAGCTATACTCTACGCCTAAAAGCCTCTATAGTATACAAGATTTAGTAAGTTATAACTAAATTAGTATATAGCCTATAGACCTAATAGTATAACTATCATTATACCTTATTAGACCCTATATAGGCCAACTTTATAGTATTTATTTACTATTTATTAACTAATTTAATTCTATAAGAGTTATACCTATATAGTATATTCTATATATTTTAGTATAAAGGCTAGTCCCCACTAAAGTTTTACGCTAATTAGTTAGCTATCTGTAAAGCCCCAGGTACTACTAAGTTAGAAGTTTCGAGGCTTTATACTTTTACTTTCTTTTATTACTTTAAAGTTAAATTATAGTAGTATCTATAATACTAGAAGTTTAATAACTAAATACTTAAAGTAGTAGGACTAGTAGCTAAGTACCTATAGGAGACTTTATAGCTCTACGAGGAAAGCTTTAGTAGTATTAGGAATACTATTACTACTAAGGAGTTAGCGCTTAAGCGTTATAGTAGGGAGACTAATACTTTAAAAAGCTCCCTAGTAAAAAGGTTATACCTAGAAAAGTATAAATACCTTGAGGACTACCCCTCATACGAAATATATAGCAAGTTAGGCTATACTATAGCTACTTATTACTATAACGAATTCTGCGTATTTTACTAGAGACTAAGCTACCCTATAAGGGTTTACCGCGAGCGCCTCACTACTAAAGGCTTGCTAATAAAGGATCCCTAAAGCTATATAGAGCCTAGGGCTATATAATATAGTAAAAATACCCTAGAAAGTAGGTAGCCTACTACTTTATCAAGGTTTACTATAAGTACTTTACTAAAGGCTTACTAAAAAGTCCATAGAACTATATTAAGCCTAGGAAATAACCTACCGGCAAATATATACTAATACTTTAGTAGCCTGATTAGCTACAAGAAGCCCTATATACTTGATTAGTAATAGGAAGCTTTGTAGAAAGTATTACTAATATAGAAAGGGGTTAGATACCTTAGGTTTAGCCCTAAGGATTTCTAGTTAATATATCATAGCTTTATTAATATAGGAAAAGGTTAGATACCCTAAGAATTACCCTAAAGAATTCTAGTTAATATACTAAAGCCTCGCTAATAAGTAGAAGGTTTCATAGGTTAATATACCTATAGGAAGCATTATGAGCTTAATATAGCAATAGGAGCCTTATACGTTAATATATGTATAAGATAAATGACCCTTATACGTTAATACACGTATAAGAAGATCCTTATATATTAATATATATATAGGAAGAACCCCTTTTATTCTTATAATTACTAATTAGTTAGCAAATAGCCAGCGAAGTTATTTTCAAAAATAGCTATATAGTATTTATGGGTTTTAAAGCCTAAAACCTATAAAAGAGGGGATAGTTATAAAGATATAGTTTATAGTTTATATAGAAAACTAGGATAACTAGGATTAGATTAATTATTTAAGTATAGATTATATAATATAGTAATTTTAGGTTACTATAAGATAAAAGCTTTCTTATAATTACTACTAGTGAGCTTACTAAGTTGAAATCTTATAACTTATAGAAACTTACTTTTTACTATTACTCCTTCTTTTACTAGGCTTATAGCTATTCCCTTATATAGTAATACTAGAATATTTACCTATCAGCCTAACCTTATATATTAAATTAGTTATTTATTAACTTAATATACTTAGCAATAGATATTTTACTTCTATAAATAGTAAATATATAGAAATATCTTAGGAAAATAAAGCTTGAGCCTTTTTTATTTCTAGATAATAATGAATACCATAATTTTAAATAGAATTGATCTTATGAGCGATTATTATAAGTAATATATAGTATGAAATACTAGTGTATTATAACTGAATATATGAAGAAATAATAAGGAATATAATAAGTAAAAGAACTTGAGATATTAATAGATAGGGAAAATATCTAGTTTTATTTTATATATTAATAGTAGTGCTCTTCTGGTATCTATTATATTAGAAAAAGTATAGAGGAAGCTTTATAGTAAAAATAAATATCACTAATCTAGTAAACTATTTAGATTATATTTACTAAAAGTATTATTATTTTAGTAAATAGTGCTAGATTTTATCTATTATAATCTTCTTAGGAAAGTACTATAATTTCGAATAAAGTCTAATTATTCTTTCTTATTTGATTATTCTTCAATTTTTAGGCAATTTCCTAATTCTAGAGTTCTTTGATATCCTAGAGATTCTATAGACTTTTTATTAGTAATTAATCTTTCCTAAGGTTAGTTAGGAATAAATTATTTTAGCTTTCTTTCTATAGTTTTACTCTTAATTATATCTAGCTATTCCTTTAGTATAGGTATCTAGTATTAGTCTAATAATAACTCTTTATTTTCTTTAATTCTTTTAACTTACTATTCTTTTAAGGTTTTTGATTTTTAAATTCTTTAACCATTTCTTCTATTTTTATAATATTAGTATCTATTTATAAATTATAGACACTAGGCTAATTCCTTTACTTAATAAAGTTTTAAACTTCAAGTTTTCTTCTTTTTATTTATACTACTTTTTTCTCTTAAGTCCTTTCTATTTTCTAATACTAGAATAGATCTCTGATTTAATCTTTATATATATTATTAAATTCTATAAGTTTAGTATATATTACTATATATTTATATAGATAATGAGTAAAATTGGTAGTTAGGACTAGGTAAGTAATTAAGATTATAGGGTAAGTATTTATAGTGAGTAATAAATCTAGGTAATAAACGAGTTTCCTAATTTATTCTAGTATTTTAACTAGTTTAGTTATTGGAAGTAAAGTTTCTATAGACTAGTTTCAATTAGTTAGTAGTTCTTTCCAAGTTAGAAATATATATAATTTCCTGGGGTAAATATAACTAGGTTATACTTATAGTCAGACGGAGCCTTTATGAATATTTATACTTATATAATTAAAAAGAATATTTTGTCTTAAGTAATATTATATGAGGCATATGATTAAATAGATCAGACAACTTCAATACAACCTTAATAAATCAAGTAATATTATATAAAACAGATATATTTATGTCTAGAAATAAATCAAGAAGTAAGTTTAGTTTATATTTAAAGAGGATTTTATTTAAGACTTTAGATATAGTATTTACTAGGTTAGTATTTAATGGAAATTATATTAATATAAGGGGATTAACTTATAGTCTTTCCGGATTTTTTAAGATAAGTATATAGACTATTATTTCTACTATTTAGTCTTTCTATTCTAAAAACTTATTAGTTGATAAATAATAAGCTATTAAGAAATATAGTCTAGTATTTAAAGCTTTCTCTATCTCTTTCTAGAATGATAATAAGAATTTTAAATCTTAATTAGAAATATTTACTTTAGGAATTCCTTAGTTTCTCATATAAAGTAACTAGAAGAGGATTTTTACCTAATCTACTAATATATAAATAATATATCCTAGAATTAAAGAATTTACTTTAGAGAATTTATTTTTAATTATTATTAATAAGTTATATCATAGGAATTCTATACGTTCGTAAAAAGAAAGATCTAATAGTATTTTAGGAAATCTTATAATGAAGTCTATAATTATAATATAGAATAGTATTAATAGAAATATAATAACTGAAAGTTTTATTCTTAATTTTAGTAATAGATTATAGGTTAGGTAAGACTTGATGAATTCCGCGATTTTCTTAGGAAATCGTAGAATTATATATATTAATAATATATTATATTATATTTTCTAGCTTTTTAGTAATAGTTACTTTTATATGAAACTTTCATAAATTATCTATTTATAGTATTAGGAAAAGATAGTTTTCTTTATTCTATATATTTAATATAGTAAAAAAGTCTATTATTAAATTTAAAAAATAATCTATTTAAGCTTTTTAGTTATAATAATTATTTTTAGATTTCATTAAATCTAATATTAGTAAAGTATATTTTCTCAAGTATCTTCTTAGTAGCTTCGTCTTATCTAATTTCTATTATAGTATATATAATTTATTTGTTTAATATTCTATTTAATTTACTTTTTCTTAAGGTTAGTTTTTAACTTCTTTATATCCTAGAGAATATATATAGGATAAGATTGGTATTTCTAGGGATATAATAATATTCTAGTTAAAATTATGAAAAGTATTCTATTATTAAAATAAAATATAACTTAATTTCTTTTCTATTAATTATGAATATTATCTATACTATTATATTTAGAATAGAAATATAGTCTTTTGATAGAATTAATAGAGCTTTCCTAACTGATTAGATTGAAGTTCTTATTTTCTAGATAGTCTAAACTAAATCTATAATTTTGAGTTTAGTAGACTAGTATTTTATTTTAGTATTTATAAGTATTTGCCTAATATATGAGATTAGTTAAACTAAGATATATAGTATTTATTTTCTAGGTTTCTAGTTTTTCTCTTTATATTTTATATAAAAAAGGTATTATATTTGTATTCTTATAAAGTATTAGTTTGAATAAATAATATTTGGTTTAGATTATAATAACTTAAAATAGTTTCTATAATAAGTATTTATTTAATAGTTTTAAAGTTATTCTTCTCTACTTATATTAGCTTAAAAGTTATTTGTACATAGTAGTATTTTTATTTTTACTTAATAGTAATTCTTTATTTATATTTTCATAATAGTAGTTCTATTTTCTAATCTTAAAGAAGTTTAATCCTAGATATATATTTTAGTATAAAATATTATAAACATCTTATTATACTAATCTACCTTCCTAAAACTACTAGGGTGTTTAGAAACTTAATATCTTTTAGACTTTATATCCTATTTTTAATATTTAAGAATCTAAAATTATCTATTTTAAAACTTAGTAATTTAACTAAGGGGAACTTTATAAAATACCTATTTCTTAAGAAATTAAATTTATAATAATTAAATTGCTTAAGAATTATATCTAGTTACTATTAGTATTATTCTATAATTTCTAAAATAATAATTATAGTATTAATAAATACTTTAGTGAAATCCTAGTATAATCTAAGGACTTTATTTGTAAATTATTAGGTATATACTAGTAACTTCGTAAACTCTATTAGTATTACTATAGGTCTTTCCTGTTTTTGAAAACTAATAATCATTAATCACTTTTAGTATTCTTTAATAATTAGTATCTAGTAAAAACGTTATTTAGTATTAATTATTATTATAGATTTTTTCTTACGGATTTTATGTATAATTTTAAATTAGAATAGTACAGAATAGGTATCTAGAATAGTAATTTTATTAATTATTTTTAAATCTATGACTTTTTATATTTTTTCCATTCTATTTACTATGTTCTATATTATAAAAATTAGTACTCTAAAAACTATATATAAATTAACTTATTTAAATTAACTTCTTTCATATATTCTATTAAGCTTTTTATCTAGAAACTTCTAACCTTCTAAGCTAACTAAGTATTTAGTTACTTTTACTCTATACCTAGAATAGTATCTAAACTCTTTACTTTATATATAGATTTAACTATAAATTTTACCTAATAATAGTATTTATACTAATACTAGCTTATAACTAGTTAAAATAGTAATGAAAGAATTTATTATTATTGATAACTATACCCCCAGCTCTGATATTTAATCCTATAATAGTAGAAGACTTTGTAGTAATAGTTAGGGAAAGTTTTATCAATACTAGCTAAGGCTTAATATATATAGCTAAAAGTAACTACTAAAATTATAAGGTTAAGAACCTTTTTAAACCTCTTAAAAATAGAATAAAACAAAACACCAAAAGCTAGGTATTATATAATTTATCGTTTTTCTATAATCTTTATAATAGAACCAAAATCTCCTCGAAATCTATATAGCTACCCGTAAAAGGATAACTATAAGATAGGTATAGAAATATCTAACTATAACTATTATAACTAAAACTATTAGTATATTAAACTAAGCTTTAATAATATTATTCTGAATATTGAAATTAAAAGGTAGTTTATAGATATTTAGAAGAAAATTATCTAGCTATCTTATACATTACTATACTAAGCTAATAATATTAGTAACTAAATATTAATTAGATAATACTTTAATATTAATACTTTACTATAATATTAGTTATTAAATACTTTAGAGTATTATAATACTATAATTATAAAGGTTTTGAAAACCATCTAGCTATACTGGAAATATCTATATCTATATAGATATTATTATATATTAGTTATACTTAATTAATATATTAAAATTATTTATTAATAAAAATAGGCCAAATCCCGCTATACCTAGATGGAGATTATGAGGTAGCTTGTATTAGTAGTAGAGAACTTTTATATTAGTAGTATAAAGTCTCGTCTCGGGAGTAAGTAGGGTTTAGTTTAGGGGACATTAAAGTTATAGATATTAAAGTTATAACGAATATTAAAATAGAGTACTTATAGTTAGTAGTAATTAAATATCTCGAGATATTTGAATTATATATTAATAGCTATAAGGGTATAAGGGTATAAAGGTATAAGGTTATTGCGGAAGGAGTTATTAGTTATTTATTATCTACGAAAAGGTTTAAAAAGGTTAATATAGGGCGGGTATACTAGCTACTATAGCTGCGAGGGGTTTAGCCTTAGATTAACTAGGGGCTAGCTATAGTAGTTAGTAGGGGAAGTAGGAAAGCTAAAGTCGTATTTTAGGGAGTAATATATCTACTAATAGTTGTAGTAGAGAACGAACGAGCTATTAGCCCCTCCTAAGCTAACTAAGTATAAATATCATATAATTTTCTTTTTATAGTAGTTTTCTATTAATAATATAGTAATATCTTTTGTATTCTTCTATATTAATCTATCCTTCTAGTTTCTAAAGGATTAAATACTTAATAATAATCTTTAAGATGTTTTAAATGAATTTCGTTAAGTAATTATAAATTATTACTTCTTTTAAATTGAAAACAATATTTGTATTAGAGTTAAATTTTAAACCTATTTCTTAGTCTTAATATAGCTTATTAGCAATAGCTAAATAAGGGTTCTTACTATTAAGATAGTTAAAAAGTAAAATTTCATTTTTATCTAGATTATAGATTATCGTTTCCTTATACTTATTAGTAGAAATATATCCAATTCTTTAGTTCTTTGCGATTTTCTAGTTATCTAATAAGTCGTTGTATATAATTACTAAAAGTTATTAACTTATTACTCCATTAATTATACTATTATAAATAAGTTAAAATATAAGTACATTTGGTTTAAACTTTATGAGTATTAATTAGAATATATACTAGGGTTTTAGAGGAATTGTTAAACTCTTAGCTAATTTTACTAGATAAATATTAGGTATTCTTTTAGTATGTATTTATACTAGGATTTCAAGGTTTTAATATAAATTAATCTTAAGAATCCCTCTAGTATTAAGCATGTTGATTCTCTTAGAGATACTAAATTCTTAATCTAATAAAATTCTAGTATTAAATTTATTAATTACTTAAGTTTTAATATTTAGTTTCGCTATTTAAAAGGAATCATTAATTATTCCTTAGTAAAATAGTAAAAATATTACTTATCTTATAGTTTATGAGGATTTTATTCTTAATAATTATATAGGTAAATTTAGGTTAAATTAGTAATTTAGTAGTTGATCTAGTATATTCTTTTAAATAAGATATCTTCTAGCTCCTATATTAAAATATATATTAAATATTACATTATTTAACATATTTCTTACTTTAACCTAGGTATAGGTATTTCTATATAGAATAATTAAAGGTATTATAGTAGAGGGAGGTTTTAATTCTAGTAAACTATTATCCTAAGAAAACTTAATCTTTTTTTAATAATTTTTATAGTATTACTTTCTTTCTTTATATTTCTTATTTATAGTTTTATTATAAATAGGATATCCTATAGAAAGAAAGGAATTATCTTAATACTCTAGTAATTCCTAGTAACTACTTAGTATATATTCGTTAGAAATAAAGTTAACGTTTTCTATTATACATTCTAGAATATTATTATTAGAATCTAAGGATAGTTTATAATATTATCTATACTATAGGTATCATATTACTACTAGGTTTTCTTTTTTATATCTCCTTTAATTTTATAGTTAGTTTAGTTATTTAGGTTAGTTACCTAAATATTAATGAATTTCTAGATACTAGTTTTATTAGTCAGATCTGGTTTAAGATACTAGTTATGAGTAACGTTTCCTATTTTAGTATTTTAGCCTATTTCTTCAGATTAATTATATTTTCATATAGGCTTATTCTATTTCTTATTTATAGAAAGAAATTCTATATTACTAGAAGGTTTATGTTTAGATTAATTAATATAGTAAGATATTTCTTTAGCTATATAATATAGTTAATTAAAGAAAATTAGGTTTAAAAGTCGATTTAATAAACTTATTTGAATTTCATATAGTTAATCTAAAGATTTATTACTTTAGTTTATAGTATTTTAAAGTCTAATTTATTATTTTTATATAGGTTTTCTTTTTATATTTTTTATTTCTCTAAAAATTATATTTCTTTTTTTATCTATTATAGTATTCTACTAGGAATTGAATTTACTAGTTTTCTTTTATACTTAATCTAGGAATTAGGACTTTTACTATTAAATTTAAATTTGATTTATTTGTTATAGACCTAAGCCTTAGGGCTTGTATAGGATATTACTATTAAGGCTCTGTATAACTACTACCCCTATAGTCTAGTAAAGAGTTTTTACCCTAAGTATAAACTCTTCAAATTCATTATAATACTATTAAAATACTACTAAAATACCTCTCATAGCTAACTTCTAATATTAATAAATTTCCTACCTAAATTTAACTTAGTAGTAAATAGTAGATACTAAAAGAAACAGAAAATAGCGAAAAGATAATAATAGACACTACTAATCTAGAGCTTTCTATAAAGTTTCTAATAGACTAATAGTAAACTAACCTAGTAAATAACAAAAACTAATCCTTTTAAGATACTTTTATAAAACTCCAAGTAGATTACAACTTAGCCCTATAAGCATTATAAATACCTAATCTAAAACAGAAGCTGCTCCTTATTAATACCCCTTTTAATAGTAATACCCTCTATTTTCCCGTATAATAGATAACTATATAGTATAAGTTAGAAATTAATTAAGCTTTTATTAGGAAACCCGAGGATTTCTAGTAATACCTATAGACTAGTTTATTACTTAAGGTCTAGATATAAGTTAGCGACTTTTATACTATATAAAAACTATAATATAATTAAAATATTAATATATTTTTCTAGTACTTTACTAAGTACTATAAGAACCCTTATTATAGTACTTAAACCCTCGAGAAGATTTACTATTTCTATTAGGGGTTTAAATAGATATTCGCTAAGTTCTTCATTAAGTTTAAATTAGCTATAAGATAAGTAGAAAAGTATAACTAAGTAGGGGATATTAAGCTAAACTACTTCTATCTAGCTTTCTCCTACTAGATTTAGATAGCTACTATTAGCTATAATATTAACTAAACAGACTATTATACTACTATCTAGTAATATTACGTAATTATAATAAACCTTAAAATCCTCGATATAGAGTTATAATACTATAGATAATTATAGTCTTTTCCTTAGCTAGAACTAATAGTTAATTAGAATAAGGATATATAGATAATAGGTATAGGGGTAACCTATACTACCCTAGTACTAGTATAATACTACTATACTACTACCCCTTAATATTATAGGAAATTAAATAAGTATATTACTATAGCTAGTAAACCCTAGTCGGCTCTTTCTGCTAAGGTATATAGGGCTTATTAGGTAGACTTTATAGTTATCTAGGCGTATATATAAGCTAATATTTATATATATTATAGTATTAAAGACTATTTTATTACGGAATATAGGTTATAGCTTACCTATTTACTAGTAGCTTCTAATATGAATATTTAAACTTTATAATTAAATAAAAGGATTATAGATAATAAGGAAAAAGCCTAGCTTTCTAGAAGAAATTCTATAAAAAGTAGTTTAGTATAGCTACTAAAAATAACCTTATAGTAATAAACGAGACTAGAGAAATATAGAGATAAATAAATAAGTTATTNAGATAAGCTACTTTTCTTAGTCTCTATATTAATAAATAATAAGTCTTTTGTCTCTATTTAGGTTAATAGTAGTTGTAATTATTATAGAGTAGTTAGTAAGGAGTTTATAAAGTAGTAAGATTTTATATTTATTATATTACTATAGCTATACTAGTTAGGTATTATCCTAAACGCTAACCGGGAAACCTATATTACTAAGATAACTAGGGTATAGATTAACCTCGATAGTTAAATATCAGAAGCCTTATTCTATATAATCCCGGGGATAATATACCTAACTATCCTTAGGAAGCTATAGTTATAGTACTAACGAGTTATTTTAGACCCCGCAAGGAATAAGATATAGATAGATTTAGTTAGCGGCTTAACTATCTAAACTATTAGTAATATACTAAAGGAAATATATATAGATAGATTTATAAACCCTATTAAATTACTAGCTATAATATTTTCTAGTTTAAAAAGGGGGGATATAAGTAATTAGTAACTAGCTTAGTATAGATTAATATAGTCCTAGTAGCTATATTACTTATAACCTTAGAATAGCTACTACTTATTTTACTAGCTACTTATACTTTTTTTATAGATTTCTTTAATAAGGAAAAGGTTTCTAGTTTTCTTCTATATAGGAAATCCTTTAATTACTATATTTATTTGAAGAAAAACTTAAATAGAACTAAGCTAGACTTATTATAAAAATTACTATATAATATACTAAGGGAATACCTCCTCGAGGTCTAATACTAAATTATAGACCTAATAGATAAGAGTTAGGTCTAGGCTAGCTTATCTATAGCTAGAATACCTATTTTCCTTATTAAGAAGTTTAGGGGGAAATAGTAGTTTTATATAGATTATCGTACTTTTAATACTATT
>RYZW01000261.1:0-51421 GCA_004367215.1 Colletotrichum trifolii | reverse complement strand
TCTCGTGAAAAGCGTAAAAAGTCTACTTAAAAGTAGTACTAGGGGCCTACTAGTAGCCTACTAATACCTGACTTCTTAGGTATAGTTATCGGGACTTGGGTAGAGCTAGAGTTAACTAGCCGGGTATAGCTTGTAATAGCTATCTATATAATTAAAATAGAATTTATCTTTAGAAAAATTAACTTTACGTTATATAGAATATTTAGAACTTAGAGATACATAAACTACTAAAAGCTTAAATATTAAATATTCTAATATTAAGGTTTAACTAATTTAGATTATAATGAATATAAATTATAGAACCTAAATTCTAAGACCTAGTTTTCTAGAATAAATAGAAAGTATAAAGTTATAAGAGTATTTAGAGACTACTCAAGCTTTTTAATACCTTCTTATACAGAGAGATGGAATATAGAGTAAATAATAGACTTAGTTATAACTCTAAATAGATTAATAGGCTTAGCTATAACTCTAATAATATATCTACTAATAGTCGTAGTAGAAAGGAAGCTATTAGCCCCTCCTAAAACTAAATATTATTTATATAATAAATTAATTATTATACTTTAACTATAATTTATTAGATAACGTTTATATAACACCTAAATAAATAATATAATATTTTAGTAAAACAAGAAACCTTTATTTCAAGTTTAGTTATAAGACTAGTAATCTATTTAATAACTTTATTGTTACTATAAATACTAGTTTTACGGATAATAATAATAATCAAAACAATTTTTGAATATATACTATATATTTCTTTATAAACTTAATAGTATAGTAAACTAATAAATAAAATACTATTACTATTTTAATAACTAAAGTAAAGCTTTTAGTATTATCCTAAGCGATTAAAAAAGCTATTTTTACTAGCTATTTTATTACTATACTCTAAATAGACTTTATAATAAACATATTTAGTAAAAGTAAAGTATATAAGTTTTATTTAACTATCTAGATCTAATATAATAACTTGCAGATAATATACGTTATAGTTACTAAAATAGTATAACTATATATAAAATTAAAATATGTAGATATTAATATCTATTAATTATAATAAGAAACTTAGTAGAAATATTATAAGATTAAATGTATATTTTTAGGATACTTAATAGCTAATAGCTTTATAAAACTTCTCTAGAGTTACCCATCTAGCACTTTTATTAATTAGATTAATATAATTAACTAGTTAAATTATTTAAAATATAGTAAGAAGAAGAATTCTAAGAAGTTAAAAATAGTAGAAATATAGAAATACTTAAAATACTTTTTAATAAAGAAGAAATACCTAAATAACTTAAAGATAGTATTGCTTTCTTATTATAAAAGTAAAAGTTTCATAAAAATAATAAAATAATAAAAAACTTTTCATAAAATATAAATAGAGGGTTTAATTAGTATTATTCAAAAAAGCTAACTTATAAATAAAGCCTTTAAAACTAGAAAAGTATATTAGGAATAATATACTTAAGAAGTAGAGTTTATACTAAATGAACCTTAAATATTAGTACTATCTTTATAGGTTTCGCCTTACTTGAACTGCTCAAAATAGAGCTTCACGTGGCACGTATAGCCACGTTTAGTTACACACAATACACACCAGATTTTGTCCCCTAATTACGTGTAACACTACGTACTTAGGAGTATGATCTGGAAAACCTTCGGTGATGACGACTGGAGTGACGAGGCCGTCGTTTCAACGGTGATCTTATGGTGCCGTTATTCGCGCTTAGTTCTCTTCAGATAGTTCTAGTAGTAACGAGACAAAAGTACTTTCTTACTGATCCAGGTAAAACTATATATATACATATATATCCTGCCAATCTGTCAGACAGCTGCACCCAAATTAGACAGTTAACACAATCACAGCAAACCAAGCCTGCAGAACCAGTTACGCCCGATGTATACCTACTTCGTCCTCGCACTGTAAGGGCTCAGCTTCACTCATCAGGTCTTCAACTACTCACAACTTCAGGGCCATGTCCACAGCACATGCCGAGCTGTGGGACAAATGCACGTGCATTGGAAAGGAGGCGAACACAGGCTGGCGCAGCATTGAAGGGATCACGAACTTGGCTTGTACTGCTCTCACCGGCAACAACAGATATGGCATCGGCAGGTTTCACTTTCGATTATTATGCGACTAGGATAACCAAAGCTAACACACCTCAAGTTAGGAAGGATGCCCATTTCACGGGAACATGGGTGAGTCTGAACAGGTCCTTTGAGGAGACGTACTCACGTATGCAGTGTGTCCCACCGGAGAGAATTGAAGGCAAGGATTTTTACAACAAATGCAATCAAGCCAGCAGACCGATCATGCCAAAACTAGTCCAGATAGATTCTTGCTGTGATGTAACTACCCAAGGCGCATTCCCTAGCCCCAAGTACTCGGGCGGATGCTATTTTCCCCAGAAACCTGTCTAGTAGTTTTCAACTTATTCCAAGCGCATATACATATGAATGCTAGGTTGACTGGACAATTTGGCAAGAGTTTCAACGAATCAGTGCATCTTTAATGTGTGATAATCACGCGCTCCACCCCCAGCAATGCTGACGACCACACTCTGCCCGTCCCTGCCATCTCCCGCCTCAAACATCTCTCTACTTACCTCGCATATCCTCCGTGCGGCTCGCTTTGTCATGCGACAGAAAGTCAACCTGGAGTCACTAGGCATAAAGACAGAGAGCGGCGAACGTCCGACAGGGTGCTACAGTGAAGAAAGGTTCACATGAACGTGCCGTAATTCTCTCGGCCGGAACAGGCAGCCTTCTCCGACCAACAGGGCGGCTCTAACATTGGCGTACTAGAGGGTCTCATCTGAAACGCTTCTGAACATGTAGCAACTGCAGGCTAAGTGGAGTGATCTTGGTGTGTTACATGTATTCAAACCGAGAACGACTGGGCCGTGAGAATGTAATCGTTGGACTCGCTACACAGTTGAATCAAAAGCAACTCTTGTTCATTACTGCCGCTGTCATGCTAGTTCCTAAATGACCATTACGCACAGGCTTGTTGCAATGGGAGGGTAAAAGAGGGTAAGAGATGCGTGGCAGCGGTCGTGAATCACAGAGGTAGACCGGAGCGTCGTCCAACACCAGTCGGATTCGACCGAGAATGTTTACCAAATGATGGTGAACCGGAAGCATTTCAGAGCCAAGGCATAGAAAGTCCGCAGACAAGAGTATCACTCCGCGGGGTTTGCGCCATTCTTACCTAGACAGGGCCACAGCTTGCAAGGAACAATTAGTCCTATCCACATGATGGGTTTCATCACTCGATGCATTCAACTAGGGAATAAAACCTCAGGGGTGACCGCAGTAGAAAAGCAGTCAGTATCGGGGCCCCATAAAAGTCTGGACTTGCGTGACTTGACGTAAGTAAGCCCCTGTGTGAAGTTGCTATGGATCTAAATGAAGGATAGTCTTGCCTCATCACCGACCCAATCCACGGCTTACAAATTCGCCAACGTCGACTCTGACAGTAAGACACGTCAGCTCCATAGCTGCGGACTTGTTCGAACTACATGGCAAAGTCCGCAAAGCCCAGTTCATGTGCTAAGACGCTTGCTTAAATCCAAGCGCCCTCGATGTCGTCCATTCCTCTGAGAGTCAGCCTCTTCTTCTTTCAGTGCTCTGGGCGTACTTGTTCTCTCGACAGAACCATAAGTGATCAACCTTGAGCAACACGAACGCAACGCTTTTCATCGTCCCGCCACTCCGCCTCTTGCTTCGAGGTTGCGAAACCCCGGAACCATGGCATCCAGATATCTCGACAAACTCCGCGGCAAATCCATCGTCGTCGTCGGCGGAACGTCCGGCGTGGGTTTCGCAACCGCCGAAGCCAGCCTCGAGCTCGGCGCAAACGTCGTCGTGGTCAGCCGCACCCAGGACTCCGTGACCAAGGCCGTGCGGCGGCTCCAAACCTCCCACCCCGCGGCCGCCGCGAGCATCCGAGGCCACGTCTGCGACATCTCCAGCGAACAGGCGGAAGCGGACATGGCAAAGGTCTTCGACTTGGTCACCGGTAACGGGGCGAACCCCGTGGACCACGTCATCAGCACCGCCGGCTCGTTTCCGAACCCGCTCACCCTTGCCGGCGCGACGCCCGGCGACCTCGTCGCGGCGAGCAGCCATCTCTTCATCGGGGACCTCATGCTGGCCAAGGTGGCTGCTCGATACCTCCGTCCGGCGTACACGTCCTCCATCACGTTGACCGGCGGTGCCGGGACGTACAAGCCGCCGCCTGGTTGGCCGCTGTGGGCGGGCATCGGCGGGGCAAAGGACTCGTTGACGAGGAGTCTCGCCCTCGAGCTGAAACCTGTTCGCGTGAATCTCGTTTCGCTGGGTGCCATTCGCACGGAGTTGTTTGACCGAGCCGCGGCAGCCCACGGCCATCACGACGCGGCGTTCGTCGAGGCGGCGGAGAATTCGTCAGCGCTAGGCAGGATTGGCGATCCGGGAGATGTTGCTGAGACTTATCTCGCCTTGATGAAGAATCATTTCGTGACGGGAACCGTCAATGTTGTTGAGGGTGGTGCTTTGCTTATTTGACGAAGCGTACGATACTTTGTTGAATGAGTTGATTGCGAGTAGCGTTGCCGGTTCCGTTGACTCCTCTGTCTGGAATCCCCCAAGCCTGATTTCCTCAACGCCTCTGGGATGAATGGGGCAGATTTACTTACCTTCACATTTACTTTGAGATGTACTGTGATGTCATGTGGAAGTTGAACGTCTCAGCTCCTAAAACATCGATTATAGAGTGGCAAGCGAGACCAATGTCAACAACTGACATCAAACATAATCACTTACATCGACTAAGGCGAGGCCTTCCGTCAGGCAAGCAAGTCGAGCAAATGAGCATGGGCAGCAACAAAAGGCAAGCCTAGATTGGCCGCTTCCTTGCAACATTCTACAGCACTGCAAGTGGCGAAACGGGCTGATAACAAGAAGCTGTCGTGCCTGGTAGAGCTGATCTCGGGATGACAAAGACGATAAAATATGGTAATAAAAATCGATTCTAAATCTCCCCACGAAGCTGGTATGCAGACCCTGAAAATGCAAGCCTCATGTCTACTCACCTTACTCCCAGGACACAACCCAAACTTTGGAAGCCCTTTTGAGTACCAGTAACTCCATTGCCTCCTTCGATAATCAAGTAGTCATCCAACTGCCACTTGAAGGCAAGCTACCGCACAGATTTTTCTTCATCAATATGTAACTTCCGAAGCTGAGCCTCCGCAAACACTTCATGAACCCCCTCTGCAATATCTAGCGACCCGGAAGAATCATCTGCAACCGATCTCTCCAGCTGTTCCAGTTGTAATCCGCGTCGTCCGACAAGATCTGGAACTGACTCGACGGGGGTGCTAGTCCCAGCGGTGCACCTTCCGAAACTAAATCATCAATGAATTCGTCGGCCACATCGTTCGCGCACGCGTAATCGAGCGTTGTCGGGACCATGTGACGCCACCCGCGCCAGGTAATCCCTTGCATTTGTGTCGCTTCCAAGAGGAGAGCCCAGACGCGTCGCTGACGCTCTTCAAGCGCCGTGCCTCCGTATTTGGAGCGCTCCCATCTCCGATCGAGATCATCAAAGGCTTCATGTCCGACCGCCTCCATCATCCTTTCGGTGCTGTACAGATATAAGTCTGCTTCTCCCTTGACCCACGCCGGCATGATCCCATTCTTCCTGTCGTCGTGTAGCAGCTGCATTTCCCACAACCCCTGCATGTTGCTGAGAGGACCCGGAGCGTCCACCATATTCAGCCAATGGGTGCGTACGTGTATACCTTGGGCAGCCCTGGTTTGTTGTTGAGCGTGGGTGATGAGGCTTCCCATGAAAACATCGAGCGCTGTTGTGTCCAGAACCACTTTGGTCTCGAGAGCGGCGCCATACTCGAGCAGCATTGTGACAGCCTCAAAGTCCAACCAGAAAACGGCGTAATGGAGAGGGCTGAGACCTTCGCTGTCCGACATATTGGGATCCGCCCCGTGTTCCAAGAGCCACTTGAGCAGCCTGGGACGATAAAAACCAGCTTCGCCCTTGGTGTGGTCGAAACCATGGCTCAGGAGTGCTATGAGAGGCGTCACTCCCAGGTTTCTCATCATGCGGTTGATGTCGTTGAGCACGTCCGGGCAAGCATCGAACATGGCCTGTAAAATTCCTTCGTCGTCAACAAGCGGCTGCATAAGAAACACATCAAAAGGGGTGAGTTTCTCGTGGTCAACGCCCCTTGGAAGAATCCAAAACCGGCTGTCAATCCTGTGGATGTTGTGAGGCACGTTTCCTATTGGCACATTGACTCTGCGTCGAATGGCCCGCTCACCTCCAGGGCATTGGACAAGGCGCGTCACCGCCGCTAAGAGTGTTTCGCGGAGAATGGGACCTTTGTCGTAGGCTGTCAGCTTTCTCCAGTCGTCGTCTTCATACTCGAAGAGAAACAAATCATGCAGCGGTGTCACCCTGTGGAAGGCGCCGTCGCCTTCGAAGTTCACGGCGTTGAGATTCGCGTGAGGAGGATTCGTGCCCATCACGGCGGCTCCTATACTCACGAGGTAGTCGATATGATGGTAGTTCAGCCGCCGACAAGCAAGATTGAGTGCTGTTTGAGGCGTCCATGCAAGGAGGTGCTCTGTTCCCTGTTGCCCACGCTGACGACCACCTGCCGTGGTTTCGTTGACGTCGACGCCGCTCTGAACCAGTTCCTGGATAGCACCGCGACAGTCGAAACCGCGGAGGCAGACGGCGTGCAGGGGGTTGAGTCCAATCCAGGGCGGTGTGTTGACAGTGGCGCCACGGCTGATCAGCTTGGAGATCATGGCGGCAGAAACAGCGTGGTGGATGACGGGGATGAAAACATGTGGGTTACCGTTGCGATTCGAGTATACCCATGGTCCTCCATGTTTCACACTCGCACCACGATTGATCAAAGGATCAATCATACTTACGACGTCCCTCGCAGCAGCAATGGCCAGAATTCTCCCGTCCTCGTTGGCAATCGCTTGGTTGAACGACGACGGAATGCGGGCTAGCACCGCATCTGCGATGCTGCCGTCGTCTCTGGAGCCAAGCAAAGCGCAATGGAGCGGAGTAAGATCAAAGGCGAAGTTGACGCGAGCCGGACGACCGAGCATCGTCAGGTGGCTTTCGGAGAAGGCATTCGGTCGGGACGAACGCCCCAAACCGGTCTGCCCATACACAGCGTAAGGCATGCGAAACTCAGTGTCCGTCTTCGCATGATTTAGAAGCATCTGTACGATATTAGCATGCCCGTGCCACGCTGCAAGCATAAGAGGCGTCATGCCCCTAGGATAAGAGTTCTCGGTGTCTGGTTGGTTCACAGAGACGCGGCTCTCCATCAAAACAAGCCGGGCGACCTCGTCGTGGCCGTGTCTGGCGGCGTGCAACAGGGCTTTGGGCTGCTCGCGAGCAACATCCCAGCGAAGTGCAGTTCGGAGGATCGTATATCGAAATCGTTGATTAAGAGCACCAGCCGTGAGCATCCTCAAGGTTGGTACCTGCCTGATGTATTCCATGACTTGGCTGACGAGCGGATCGGTGTTGAGATGAAGATAACCCGCTGGGTCCGCGACGAAATCATTGTCATGGCCGTCATAGTGCTCTCCCTCGACCAGACTGCCGAGCTCTTCAATAATCATCAAGATTAGCTCGGGGGCAAGGGTGATCTGGAAGTCGCCCAAGGCACCGTTCAAGTTGGGTACTCTCGACATGATGCTGGCGAATAGGGCGGTAAGTGAACTGGGCTCGATCTACGAGCGGTTAATGGGTCGACGTGGGTGTTGATCTTGGTGGCGTTTGAAATCTGTGAATGCGCTTGATGTGAGTACTCGAAGGTTGAGGAAGACAGAGACGCGAAAGACCATTTATATCTGCTCGCGGTAGTTTGAACAATAGTACAATAGTCGAGACCGTACGGAGGCAAGAACAATGTATGCCGTGGTCCTTTCATCGCGGACAAGCTTTTGTCGACAGCTTCGAACAATATCATTGTGTCGACTCAAAACGCATCAAAAGGGGCCTCGTCCAAAAAGTGATGGCGTGTCTCATTTCTAGGCTGCGTGAACTGGCGCATGACTGACGGCGTCCTTGCGCCGTACCTGGCAAACATTGTTTCCCCCACCTCAAATGGTCTTTGTCGTCTTCTTCTTCCTCGCTTGTCCTTTCATTTCATCCGACCTCGGCATTAAAGTCTTAGAACTTGGCGTCCTTGCTGGACAGGAACCCCTTGAGGATGCCAACAATCTTTTCCAGAGCGGCGAGGTAGACGCGAAGCTGAGCGGCAACCTTGTCCTGATCGGAGCCGAGCTTGGCGTAAAAGTCCTTGCGGTAGGGGCAAGCGCTCATGGCAGCGCTGAAGATGGGCTTCACGAGGAAGCTGTGGTGGGGCTTAAGGGTGGTAGAGTAGGCGTTGCGGAAGGACTCGGAAAGCTCCTCGGACTCCTTGCTGACGTTCTGGCTCAGGGCGATGCAGGTGAACTCGAGGCCACTGCAAGACGACAAGTGTTAGTCGAGCTGCTAGATGCCGGATCTGGGAGTGGGCGGGCTTACCGGGTGAGCCAGAGGAGACCCTCGGTGGCAACGTGCTTCTTGGTAGCCAGCTCGTTCTTGACGAGATCCTGAAGGGTGGCAGACTCGGCGGGGGCGGCCAGCTGGCGCTCACGGATTTTCTGCAAGCCAGGGAGTGATCAGCCATTATTCGATCGCATGAGGCTCAAAGCAGCCTGAGGACCCCGGGGGGCAGATGGGGAGACGCAGGCACGGAGGCGTACCTTGATGTTACCGCCCATGTCGCTCTTGACGGGGCTGAAGGCGACGCCGCCGAGGGCATCTGCAGCAGGAGTGGACGTTAGAAGACCGTAGCTCTGCTGGAAGCTGTATACAGCTCTTTGTGCGTATAGGGGCTTGGCTCACGAACCGAAGATGGTGGTCAGGGACTCGGCAGCATCGAGAAAATCGGTGGTAGCGATGGCGTTCTCCTTCTCGGCGTCGACAGGGACGTCGACAAAGGACTTCTTGAAGGTGTCGAGGTAGGTGCCTCCGGGGGGGACTTGAGCGGCCATTTTGGGATTCGTCTGTCTGGTGGTTCCTAATTCGAGTAGCCAACAATGAACGGGGAGAATAGAGATTTAAAGGGAAAGGTGAGCAGGTTAAGAAATTGGGATTGTTATGGATATTGAATAGCCCAAGCCAAGCTGTCCTAACTGAGGATGGGATGGAGCGGATGGAGTGGAATCGAGGGGCGGTCAAGCCACGCACCACGCAACGCTCATCAGTATAAGTGGGCACCTCAATGGGAGCTCAGACAGGTAATACTGCCCCACCAGAGCAATGCCGCAATACCCCTTACGTCCAGTGCGCTTCAGTGGATGGTATTGAGAACTACACTTTCGGTGCGAACCGTACTACCTACGTAGGAACCAAAGGACCTTCAGATTCTGCATAAATAGTAGTTGTCAAATCGTATGACTCTCTCAAGCACCTCGCTCTTCTCTACGTAGACATTCAATTGCACAGAAGCATACTCAATGCCCTGACAATTTTGCATGGGGTCAGAGGTTAATGAGGGGCTGTCCTGGGAGCAGATCAGTCCCTGATACACTGTACAGTGCCAGCTAGATTACCCCTCCTTCCTGCGAATGTTGAACAGGCGGGGGTCGGAACGTCACCGCTCTCAACCCGTACTGTTCCTGTCAGAGGATCGCACGGTAGAAAGCGGGGTCGCGGAGAAATGAGAAAGCGGAGCTCCGGCCAGTCGGGCAGCTTCAAGGTTCCACTTCCCTGCCGAACCGCCGGCTAAGATACGGCTCTAATCCCAGGTAAGGCCCAGGCCTGGCAAGCCGCAAGAGGACCAGCCAAGCCAGGCAGGTCAAACTGGCCAGGTCGGAACACCTTAGGATCCGTCTCCTTGGCTGTCATCGTGTTCTGAATCTCCATCTTGTCTTCGTCCGATTCCTCCATTGTGTCGGAGGATAACTCGAACTGAAAGCTCGAGAACTAGATCGCCGCGAATAGGGACCTAAAACAGCAAGCGATATTGCCATGGCAGTGGGAACACCATCTCTCCAGTCTCCCCCAGACACGGCGCAATCAAAGCCCACAGACATCGAGCGTCGCCTCCCTCGAGACGTCGTGACCACCGTCAATTACTATGATGATCCTGGCGACGGATCCCCTCCGACCCCAGTCATCGTTGGGGGGTAAGACGCTTTTCAGTCTCCATCTCAATTTCAGTCTCGGTCTCGGTCGAGATAGTCCCTCGACCATGTTTGTTTGTAAAGTTCTGGATGCTCATGCTGTTTTGATCCAGCCAGAAAGTCACCAATGAGAGGAAAATGACACCTCGCGCCGTGACCGTTGCCGATGTCACAGGCCGCGAGGATGTCTTTACTCTGGACACTCACGGCTTCCAGTTCCTCCGCCACGCCAGCGTCGAGACAGACTTTACAGACGAGGACAGCATCAAGACGGTGTACTACCCCGAGGCGGAGCGGCTCTACAAGCAAATGTGAGTCCAGAGTTTACTTTCGAACCCGTCGATCCGAGTGGACGACGCCCACGTAGCGGTGTAAGGGGAGTGGGAGGGCGTCGCACTGCGACGGTGGGGGACCCGCGCAAATTCAACCAAGACTGCCAAACCCATGCTCACCAAGGGTCTTGTCGTTCCGGCTCGCAGCACCGGCGCCACCAGGGTCGTCATCTTCAACCACCAGATCCGCCGCGGCCCCGCGAACTGGCACAGTCTCGGCGAGCGCAACACGGAGCACCGCGGCCCGCTGCACAAGGCCCACGTCGACCAGTCGTACGACGGCGCCGTCATGATGGCGAGGCACCACCTGGGTGCCGAGGCCGACGGGCTGCTGGACGGCCGGCGCTTCCAGATCATCAACCTCTGGCGGCCCATCGAGACGGTCCGCAAGGATCCGCTGGCCGTGGCCGACGGAAAGACCGTGGCCGAGGAGGACCTCGTCGCCGGCGCCATCATCTATCCCCGACACCGCGCCGAGACGTGGACCATCAAGCCGAACCCGGCGCACCGCTGGTACTACAAGAATCGGCAGCGGCCGGACGAGCCGCTGCTCATCAAGTGTTTCGATTCGGACGAGTCGGTCGTCAGGCGGGCGGCGCATTGTGCGTTCCGCGATCCGGAGATGGACGACATGGAGCACCGGCAGAGCATCGACATTCGCGCGCTGGTGTTTCATTGAGTTAGCCTCGCCCTGTTGGATGACCGATGACCACCCTGCTTAGCACACAACCAAAGAGCATCGTTTCGAGAGCAGAACGGCCTGTAGCACAAGACATCAAAATATCACATCATTTTTGAAGCCCTTGTTGAACAACACGTGGCCATGTACGAATTTGGTTGATCGCGTGCCAAGACGAGCCTTAACCACTGTCGCCTCCCGAGATTCGTGGCGATCCGATCCGACGGGAATGTTTAACGCTAGTTGAGTATGAGCATGGTCTCAGACCTCGAGGCACAGACAGCCGTAATATGGAACCTTGACCCCAGGTTTTCAAGGTGCTATACCACATAAAGGTCACAGACGGAGGCTGCTGGACAAAGTAGATGCGGTTGGTGCGAGGATTCGACGATGTACTGCCAGGCCGCTCCCACATTTCTGGCATACAATTACCTACAAGCAAGTCTAGAAGGCGGTCTGACATTGAGATTGACGTATCGTATTAGCAGCTTCTTCGACTGTTGGATGCCTGCCGTTCCTCGGCTACAAATAGGTGTTTCCATGCGGCTTCTGGAGCATGTGCCTGACAGCCCGGCTCCTGTCAGTCCTGACCTGGAACCTTTCAAGACCGGGGCTCTGACTTCACAGACGTCTCGGTGAGGAGCGAACGACTTGCGCCGAGGCCAGCCGCGGTGACGTCACACGGCAACAACATGAACAGGAAGGAAGAGAGAATCCTCAGCAGGTTACAGACACAGGTCCACTGGGAACACCGGCTCCCAGGGCGGGAGGGAATGGCACCATCGCGGGCCATGCAGAATCACAGTAGGGTATGACAAGGACAAGTCGGGACTCGGCACCTTAGCCATGCTTTTTCTACTGGGCTGGCGTCTTTCTCGCATCGCGAAAAGACTTGGTGAGACTTGGAGGAGCCGCGACGCATGCTAGCAGATAGGCCTAGATTGGAGTACAGCAGTAATTAGCGCATGCCAGCAACTGAAAGTGATTGCGGTAGCCCAGTGGCCCGCTGACACCTATGGAGTACCTATGGTGGCTGGTGCCCCTTCGGCCTTATCGATACGCTGTGTGAGCCCACTTTAAGCCTGCACCGACCTATCGGGTGAGCTGTCAGACGTTGTCCCGCGGAGCGAATGACGTCAAGATTAGAAGAAAAAAAAAAACAGCAACAGCCCACCTAGCTTGAAGCTCTGGTCCTGTAACTTACTGCCTTGCACAGGAGACACAGAGAAAAAAATACCTCCAGTTTTTCAGCTAAACCACACTGAGAATGCCAATTCGCAAGGTCCCTGTCGAGGGCGCATCGAGCGCGGGGCTGCTTGACTTTACGTGATCGCTATGGAAATCGACTTTTTTTCCCACATCTATTTTCCGGCAGAGCGCAAAAGAGGACTGGACTGCGTTGGTCCAGTAACAGCATCAGACCATGGAGCACGCGAGCCCTTGCTGAGAGCCCCTCGCCCCTCCTTCAGCTGCTCCAGGCTCGCGAGATACTAAGGTATCATGTATGCGCCTCGCTGTGGTTTGCGTCTTCGTATCGTTCACATGGTTGGCGTAGGTATCTTCACGTACACCCCCAGCCACCGACTGCAACACTAGAGTGGTCCAAGACGCGCAAGACGCGCGGCTTCGCAAACCACAGGGACGAAAGAAGCTGGCTGGAGAACGTCAGGTCAGGCACGTCGTGTGATGTTTACTCCGGCCATCCGACTGTGTGCCAGCCCGTACCACCACCACCCCTCGGGATCCTCCTCCCTCTCCTCTGTCTTACTCTGATGGAGGGTGAGCTTCCAAGTCGGGCCAAGTTTCGCCTGGTTGGCCGTGTTCCTGGAAGAGAGCAGCCTGCTGCAGACTGCGAAGCATGGCATGGTGGCAGCAAGGGCTGAAATCTTGCGATAATGACCCGCATCACGTCGTCCTCATAGGCATCAATGCCAGTCCAAACTTCCAAGACCGCCTGCGAGAGGACCCAAGACCACCCCCAAGACCCAAACGCTCGAGTCGTTCGTCCCAGGGGATCGTCAGATTGCCCCGCCGCTACTCTTGTCGACTGACACTCTAGCCCTGTCGGCCTGTCTCACTACCAAACGTCTCTCGGTCCCAGCGCCGCCGCCCACACCTCGTCTTTCCGCGTGTCGTGTCGTCGGAATCCTGCTTCTGGTGCAGTCCTGCCTCCGCTTCCGCTTCTGCTTCTGCTTCCGGCCGGTATGGCTGCAGTGCCTTTCTTACTCTAATTACCTAGCCTTCTCCAGTCCGCGTCTCCAGTTGCCCTACTACGTACAACCGCACCGCTCTCATATGACATAGCCCTCGGGTTCAAGCTTTCCCATAAGCTTTTGTGTTGCGCCGTCTTCCATCCCCTCTTCCGTCTTCCGTCTTGTCTTCCTCCATACTTCTCCATAACACCACCACCAAGTACTCTCACCAAGCTTCACCAAGCTCTCCTTCGTGTTGCCGTCTTTCCGAGTTGGCTGGAAAGCTTGAGCGTGTTCGCTTTGTTGCCCGCCGTACCCCCCGTAGCCTGTGATACCCCTCCATTACGAATCGATGATCTAGATACCTCGAGAAAGCTTAGCTTTCCACGACTCTGATACCCCGTTGCGCGTCGCTGTTCTTGTCGCCAACATGTTTACCACCGACCACCAAGACGATGCCACCAGCGGCGGCTTCTTCCATAAGCTCAAGAAGCCATTCCGCGAGCTGGAGGAGAAGCTAGAGGGAACCCACCTCCACGACGCCAAAGTCCACCTGGTGCACAAGAAGCACCAGATTGGCAAGTTTGCCAACCTCGTAAGTCTCGAGAGCCGCCTTTTCCGACTTGGCGACCACACAGAACTCGAACTGACTTGATTGCGCCAGTTCAATGCCAACCACCGCCACGACGAGGAGCACGAGAAAGCCACAGACGAGAAGCGGGCCAAGATCGGCGAGCAGCACCGCTTTCAATCCTATTTTCCCGAACACGACGGAAATCTGATCAAGTGGTACGTCGACGGCCGCAACTACTTCTGGGCCGTCTCCGAGGCCCTCGAAAAGGCCCAGGAAACTATTTACATCGCCGACTGGTGGTTGTCGCCGGAGCTGTTCCTCAGACGCCCACCTCACTACAACCAGCAATGGAGACTCGACCAAGTCCTGAAGCGCCGCGCCGAAGCTGGCGTCAAGATCTTTGTGATTGTCTACCGCGAAGTCGAGGCCGCTCTCACCTGCAACTCCGAGCACACCAAGCACGCCCTCCAGGCGCTGTGTCCTGAAGGAAGCCCGGGATACGGAAACATCAGGATCATGCGCCACCCTGACCACAACGTTTTCGAAAACGCCGCTGACATGACCTTTTACTGGGCTCACCACGAAAAGTTCATCGTCATCGATTACGAAGTGGCCTTCATCGGAGGCCTTGACCTGTGCTTTGGCCGATGGGACAGCAACACCCACCCCCTGGCCGACGCCCACCCCGAGGGTGTTCAGAACGAGGTCTGGCCAGGGCAGGATTTCAACAACAACAGAATCATGGATTTTCAGAACGTCCAGGACTGGAAGCAAAATGAGCTGAGCAAGGCCAAGTACGGTCGCATGCCATGGCACGACGTCTCCATGGGCCTTATCGGACCATGCGTCTACGACATTGCCGAGCACTTTGTCCTGCGCTGGAACTTTGTGAAGCGCGACAAGTACAAGCGCGACGACCGCTTCGATTGGCTTCAGTTGCAGGGTCGTCTGGGCGAAGAAGAGGACCTCGTCGGCGTCCAGCGGCCGAAGCACCCCGTGGGAGAGTATCTCACCCACCCTCTCAGCGATCTCAGCACCAAGAACCTCGACAACCGGGGCACCGTCCACGCGCAGATCGTGCGATCGAGCGCCGACTGGTCCAGTGGCATCTTGACCGACCATTCCATTCAGAACGCTTACTCCGAGATCATCCGGGCTGCCGAGCACTTTGTCTACATTGAGAACCAGTTCTTCATCACAGCCACCGGCGACCAGCAATCGCCCATCCACAACACCATCGGCCGCGCCATTGTCGACGCTGTCGTCAGAGCCGGCAAGGAGGGCCGCAAATTCCGTGTCATCATCCTCATTCCTGCCATTCCCGGATTTGCTGGCGACCTTAGAGACGACGCCGCGACGGGCACCCGCGCAATCATGGACTACCAGTACAAGTCCATCTGCCGTGGCGAACATTCCATCTTTGAGCAGGTCAAGGCGCAAGGCGTCGACCCCCGCAACCACATCTTCTTCTTCAACCTCCGCTCCTACGACCGTCTCAGCAGGACGTCGGCCGTCGAAAAGAGGGAAAAGGACACTGGCGTCAAGTACGCCGAGGTCCAGCGCGCGCAGGCCGAGGAAGTCATGGGCGCCGGGATCCACGGCACCTCGGATCCCACCGAGAAGGAGCGCGACGAACACATGGGTTCCAGGGCAGACCAGACGAACGGCAAGCCCCAGGAGGCGCTCGAGGCCATTGATGCCAAGCGGCGGTTCGAGGCGAGCCTGGGCGAGGAAGGGCACAAGACGCAGTACTCGGTCGCCCAGCACGCCATGGCCAACTCGGGGTCCATCGAGGACGAGGTCTGGGAGGACGAAGACCCGGAAACGGAAATCCGTAACTGGATCCAGGAGGAGCTCTACATCCACTCCAAGCTGCTCATTGTCGACGACCGAATTGTCGTCTGCGGATCGAGCAACCTCAACGACCGCAGTCAAGTCGGCCATCACGACAGCGAGCTCAGCATCGTCATGGAGGACACGAAGCTGGTTTCTAGCACGATGAACGGCCAGCCGTACCAGGCAGGATGGCACGCGACGTCGCTGCGGCGCTACCTCTGGCGCGAGCACCTGGGTCTGCTTCCGGCGCAGGACCTCGACGGGACGAACGATCCCAACGCGCAGCCGCCTGGCGAAAACTCGCCCAACGACCCCTGGGATCAGGACGAGACGTGGAAATTCGTCGAGGACCCGCTCAACGACGAGATGTGGGAGATGTGGACGACGAACGCGACAAAGAACACCGAGCTGTACAGGCATCTATTCCACGCCGATCCGGATGACCACAGTAAGTCGTTTCCGTTGTCGACGAAGTAGGAGGAGTGTCATTACTAACACGGGCCAGTCAAAACCTTTGACGACTACGATAGATACCTGCCGCCCAAGGGCCTCAAGTCGGGCCACATTTTTGACCAGTTCATGCCCGCCGCCGATGCGCGTAAGAAGATTGATCAGATCAAGGGCCACCTCGTATGGTTCCCGCTCGACTTCTTGCGCGATGCAGAGATGGCCGAGAAGGGATTGCAGGTCAACCAGTGGACGGAAAGTGTGTATACCTAAACATCCCAGATGAGGTATGGATTTGGGAGTAAAGAGAAGGGAGGGTCACGATACAATAAGGAATTTTTATAATGTGTAAATACTGCTGGCGTCTATTCTAGCAGCCCGAACTGGGCAATATAATCAAGCCCGGTCAGTTCAAATCTCGAGTTGCTTGGTTGAAGCGGGGCTGTAGCTGCTCGACCTGCAACGTCTTCTTGACGCCCTCGAGACCTTCGGTTTTCTTCATCAACTTACCCAACTCTGGGTACATCTGCATGTTGAACCCGACCTCGCCGCCCCAGCGCCAGAAGACGTAGATCAAGAACTCGACGGCCGTGAAGTCGTCACCGACGGCGAACTCCCCCCCAGTCAGCCGCTTCTCGATCTGGGCGTAGACCTCGCCAATCGTTTCCCTGCCCTTGGCCTCGACCGCAGGAAACGCGTCACCGTCATTCGTGAACCGCGACGGCCTATATAGCATGGAGTAGCCCCTGCCGTGCAGCGTGCCGGACAACCAGGAAAGCCACTCGACAACCTGGGCGCGCTGGATGTCGGACGTGCCCAGGACGTTGCGTTCCGGGGCCAGGGCGGCGATGTAAGTGATGACTGCGGGCATTTCGGTGATTAACACGTTGGAACCGGCGACGACGACGAGCGCGGGGACGAGACCTTTGGGATTGATTTTGAGGTATTCGTCGTTGGAGAGGGATCCGTCCGCCGCGTGCCAGAACAGGCCTTTATTGTTGGCGTTGGGGCCGGGGACCATTTCGACGGCGGAGAAGGGAATGCCAAAGTGCGTGAGAATGGCGTGGGGAGCGAGGGCACAGCTGCCGTTGGCGCGGTAGAGGGTGATCTTGCTAGACATTTTCAATGTGATTGGTAGGTTGGCTGGCTTGTAGAAATTGTTGTGGCTGACTGTGTTGAGACTGCAGGATTATGCCCAGGCACCCATTCAGTGAGATGCTGCTACCTAGGTCTGTAAGATTCCTGCTCTACTGTAATTGAGGTCGTAGTGGTATTAATATCAGGGGCGCTCGCATTTGATTCGTAAGCTGACACGCTCAGGAAAGGTCCAAATGTCCAAGTGTTGCACCCAAGGCAGACTAACGGCGGATTCTCGACCATGTAGCGACAACAAAAGAGCTAGATATTGTTAATAGCATAGTCAAAAGTCCCAGTGAGGGAATCAATCTACTTCCGAGCCGTCAGCGCTACGACTGCAAGCCCACGAACTGAGACACACTTCGATGGTGGCATTCCTCACCGAGACTCACCGAAATATCTGACCCCAGCTCTCGGTGACTGCGGGGTAGCGGGGCGCCCACCGAGCTTTAGCCGCCTTTCCCCAATGCGCAGGTGCAGTAACTCGGAACCCCTCCATTGACTTCTGACTCACTGTCGTGGTCTAAAAGAGTAGCAGCAGCCCCGACGCCACCGCACCGAAGGCCAGGATCCTGTTCCCCACGACCGACAATTGAGCCTGAACGAACCTCGAGACTCGATCGAATAGCAGAAAATGGCCTCCGCTCCCGAAGCTCCGACCGCGGCCATCCCCGCCGACGCCGTCGAGGCCCCCGCCACGTCTTCTGGAGGACAGAAGGTCGACCCCTGGAACGTGTCCGGCGAGGTGTGTTCTCTCAGGAGATGAAACGAAGAAGGAAGAGGAGGAGAAATGGCGGCTGACGAGCAGTAGGTTGGCGCAGACGGCAAGGTTAAGGCGATTGACTACAAGGTATGACCGGAAGACACGGTGGGCAAGGGGCGGCGCTGACGGTGGCAGAAAATCGTGGACGAGTTCGGTACCAAGCTGATCGACGATGCGCTGCTCGAGCGCTTCGAACGTGTCACGGGCCACAGGCCGCATCACTTTATGCGCAGACAAATTGTCTTCTCGCACCGCGACTTGGAGTTGATTCTCGACCGTTACGAGAAGAAGGAGCCCTTCTTCATTTACACTGGTGGGTCGTATTGTGGCTGTGATTGGAAGCGGTGGTCTGACCGATGAACAGGTCGTGGCCCGAGTTCCGACAGCATGCACATTGGACACGTCGTTCCCTTCCAGTTGACGAAGTGGTTGTCGGATGTGCTGGACGCGCCGTTGGTGGTATGTCTTTTCCGTCTCAGAAATTCGGTGTTTTGCTGACTTGTGTAGATCATGATGACTGATGGTGAGAAGACCGCCGAAAGAAAGCAGGCTAGGACTGATTTGGGCAGACGAGAAATTCCTGTTTTCTGAGAAGAGGACGGTTGAGGAGGTTCAGCACTACACCAGGGAAAACGCCAAGGACATGTACGTTGTGGAACTCGTCTGTGGAAGTCTCGTCTGACGTCCAGCAGCATTGCCATCGGCTTCAACCCCGAGCGCACCTTCATCTTCTCCGACTACGACTACATGGGCGGCGCGTTCTACAAGTAAGCCACGCAACATGCCATCCATACACGGCTCTAACAACCCAGGAACATCACGCGCGTGGCCAAGCGCATCACCGTCAACACGGCCAAGGCCGTCTTCGGCTTCGACGACAGCTCCAACATTGGCAAGGTGCACTTCGCCGCCATCCAGGCCTCGTCGGCCTTTGCCAACTCGTTCCCGCACATCTTCGGCGACGACGAGAAACGCACCTCGCAAATCCCGTGCCTCATCCCCTGCGCCATCGACCAGGACCCCTACTTCCGCGTCACGCGCGACTGCGCGGCCGGTCTGCACTACGCCAAGCCCTCGCTGCTGCACTCGCGCTTCCTCGACGCGCTGCAGGGCCCTGGGTCCAAGATGTCGGCGTCAGTCGAGTCTAGCGCCATCTTCATGAAGGACACGCCCAAGCAGATCCAGTCCAAGATGAACAAGTACGCGTTTAGCGGCGGCAAGACGACGGCCGAGGAGCAGCGGGCGGAGGGAGCCGACCCCGATGGTACGTTGAATATGTTCCCCCTATTGTTGAGTAAGACCATGCTGATGATGTGTTTTAGTCGACGTCAGCTACCAATACCTCCGCTTCTTCCTCGAGGACGACGACGAACTGGCCAAGATCCGCGAGGAATACCGCACCGGAAAGATGCTCACTGGTGAGATCAAGAAGAGGCTCGTCCCATTTCCCCCTCCCCATTCACTTACCCCATGCTAACTCGACACAGGTGCGCCGACGAGCTGGCCGCGTACTGCACGGCCTTCCAGGAGCGCAGGGCCAAGGTCACGGAAGACACGGTGGACCTCTTCATGTCGCGCAGGCCGCTCATCTGGGCGGGCGCCGAGAACCTCAAGTCGGTGCCGATCCACGAGAAGCCGGCCGACGGACCGGCCGAGGCCGCCGATGGCAAGTTGACCAAGAACCAGCTCAAGAAGCTCGAGAAGCAGAAGCAGATTGAGGAGAAGAAGGCGGCCAAGGCGAAAGAGAAGGAGGCGGCCAAGGCTGCTGGTGATGCGTAGACCAAGAAGCTAAAGAACAAAAGCGATGTGCAGGTGAAAATATACCCAATCAAGACGTACTACGTTGTGTTGATGGCAGTCTATGATGCTTGACAGTGGACTAAATCTAGCCATCCCCTCTATGCGTACACTATAACGCCGAGCTTCCAGCAATATCAGTACATCGCCCAGCCCCCGCTGGCACTGATAACCTGCCCGCTCACCCACGAACTCTTCTCGCCCGCCAGACACGCCACAATGGCAGCCACTTCGTCCACCTCGCCCAGCCTATTTTCCACGGGCGTCTGCCTCTTTTGCATTTCTATAATCTCCTTGGGAATCTTGTCGAGCATGTCGCTCTGCACGGGCCCGGGGGCGACGCAGTTGACAGTCGTGCCGTTGCCGCCGAGCTCGCGCGCCCAGCATCGCGTGAGCGACTCCAACGCCGCCTTTGACGAGCAGTACAGCCCCAGCCCCGGGAACCCGAACCGCCCGCCCACGGAGGAGATGTTGATGATGCGCGCGTTGCGCGTGGCGAGGTGCGGGAGGAGGGCTTGCGTGAGGAGCAAGGGGGCGCGCACGTTGAGGTCAAACACTTTTGCAAAGTCGTCGGTGGTGATGGTTCCCAGCGGGGCGTTGAGTTCGGTGCCGGCGTTGTTGATGAGGATGTCCAGTGCGAAGGACTCCCCGAGCCAGGATTTCAAGGCGGAGAGGATGGTGGAGGGCGCGGAGGGGGAGGAGAGGTTTGTTCGAACGGAGGTTGCGAGCGGGGTGTGTGGGAGGGATGTTATCTCGGATATGAGGGTTTCGACTTTGGGGGCTGAGGAGGCGGAGGTGTAGATGAGCATTACCTGGGGTGATGTTAGTGAAGAGTGGCGGGCAGAAGAGAAGGGGAAGGATGAGGACTGACGGAGGCGCCTTCGGAGGCGAGGGTCAGGGCCATTCCGGCGCCGAGACCGCGGGATGCGCCGGTGATGAGGGCGACTTTGTTCTTGAGCGGAAGGGACATGGTGTAAACGGTGACGGTGAAGAGTGGAAGATGGTGGTGGTGAGTTTGAAGTCTGTGATATGCGTGTTCAAGCTGGAGTCGTTGTGCTGGTAATAATAATTAGATTAGAAGGGCTACGGATCGATCCTGTTCTTATACTCGTCGGCATACATGTACGGCTACCCATCGTATGAGACGCCGGGCTGGGACGGAGGTGCCCGGACAGCGTCAGCGTCGGCGATCGGAGGAATGGGGCCGACTTCTGGTAAACGCCGATCGGGTGTTCTTAACGCCTACGCCGTGAATGGTCGGCGAATCCTGCTGTCTATCGCCGGTGCTTTTCTACTGGTCGAGTTGCCGCATGATGGGCTCATTCATCTGCTGGTGTTGTGTCTGATGCGAAGACGAAAGTCTAGCAAGTTATTGAGACTGGCTCAATGCTTGTTGTGATGGAAAGAGGGGAGGCTTAGCATGCAGCGTACGGATGGAAGAGGGCCGGCCCTAAACTGTTCAATCATCGCCTACACTGTCTTGCTGACGGCTTGAGGGACTAAAGGAATGATACTGCGCGTGTTGGCTGTGAGACTCAACGTTGTCACTATTCTGAAAACCTGTCTAGCTGGGCGTTACAGGCGGGACATCTAAGCTGGACACGATGTTTCTACACGCTTGTTGTCATGGGGCTTGTGTGAACAACATCATTTCCCCTGGTTGAAGTTCATACTATAACCACCAGTAGCTTCATCCTTGACCATCTGGAAGTTATCGGTACTGAGACCGAACGGCTTGAGGATGCCGTTACCAAGCTGTAGCAGTCATTAGCAGACACACACGCAGAAAACACCTCCAAAGTCTCGATACTCACGTCCTTGAGCTTCCCCCACATCTCTGCCGTCTCCTTCTCCTGGGCCGCTTTGGTCTTCGGCGGCAGCACCCGCAACTGCGTCTGCACTATCTTACGGTCGGCAGCAGACAAATTTTGCATGCCAGAGAGCGCCTTGTAATCCTCCTCAGCGCCTGCAAGGTTCTGCCAGCCGCCCTCTTCACTGCGCGCTCTCGCCCGTCTCATTAGGGCCTTGGCGCGGATCCTCAAGACGTCCTCGCTCCGCTTCTTGCGGACAACCTCCTCGGGGTCCTCGCCGGGTTGCGGTGCAGGCGCGGCTTTGCTCGCTCCGGGGCTGACGATTTCGTCCTCGACCTCATCCTCTTGCGCCTTCTCCTTCTCGCGGCGTTCCTTCTCCAAGACTGCTTCCTTCTCGATCTTGTCAAGACCGTTGATGGCGGCGGTCGCGCTGGAAATGGCGTCCTTCCACTGCTCGAGCTTCAGGTGACACGCCGAGATATTGGAACGCAGGACAGCCAGCTCGTAGTCGAGGTAGTTGGGGCACGCCGCGACGGCCTCATCGTACTTTGTGATGGCGTCTTCATACTTTGACGAGGCGAACAGGGCGTTTGCTTCCGTCTTGTTCGCGTTGGACTCGGCCAGGAGAGACTGCGAGCGTCAGACGGGGATCAACGGGTTTTCACTCATGTTTGAAAGGTGACAGTGGTTGGGGCTCTCATCTGCCTTGAACCATGAGACGTTTGAAAAGGCAGCGAAGACTTTGAGCCATGGTAGAACAGCCATGGGCGACTTACCGCCTCTTCTTCAGGTGAGAACTGAACCTGCTCCTCTTGGTCGTCTTCCGTCGTCTCTGTTGCCTTGCCCTTGTCTTGGGCTTCCGACTCGGCGTCTTTTGGTGCCATCGTGAGATCGTGTTGCCCTGTCTACCTGGGTTGTCAAAGCAAGGTCATGGATGAAATTACAGAAGGCGGTGGAATGTCGTCACTGTCTCGTCCCCACGTGGGCCGTTGCTATGGAATGCTGGGTCGTAGACCGGGACGTTGGGTTGAGGCTGTTCACATGCTGTGGGGGCTGCGCCACTGACGAGAGCCGCTAAGTCGATGGTTCCAGTGGAGGCCACTCTGAGGTGCACGTAGGCACCTGTAGGTACTCGGCCAAGATGCCAAAATAAGTACCTCAGTCACTGCTGTTTGGGCAGGCAGAGTCCAGGCATCTCTGCATTTCAGGTTGTCTGCAAAGATATGGGTTTTCGTCCCCGAGAGCGAGACGTCGCGGTCCCAAATGTCTGCAAGGGGACATGCTTACTCTCTGTGCCGTAGAAAAGACAAGCTTGACAATGCCAATTGGCGATGTACGTATCTATGCGCTGGACTTGGAGGTAGCTGTAGCACACCCAAGAAGAGTACTTACCTACAATAAGTGTCTACGCAGTACCTACCTAGGCAAGTAGCGAGGCCTGGTCCGTACCTATTACCTGGCCTCTGCCCCTCCTTCCCGGCCCTGAACCGATTTTTCTGGGCAGGAACGCTGTACAGAAGGACCCCTCCCCCTCACCCTCCGCTCCTTCCCCTCCATGGAGCTGGCAGAATCAGAAGGCAACCGCTTGCTACCTTGCCCAGCGGTGCCTTCCGCCCGGGTCCAGTCACCCCGCCTGCCTCTTGCGTTCGTCCTTCGATTGAACCCCTGCCCAGCCTTTCTTTCCTTTTGACTCTTACGATTCACGCCTTCCCTTACTTCTTTGCGCTACACTGAAAACTCGACACAGCGAACAACTGTGTCCCTCCCTCTCTCTATAACACCACTGCCTCCCCAAGGTGTCTCTTCACAAGTTCCCAGGATCCTCTTCCTTTACTCCACGTCCTCTTGCACCTACCTCTTTCCTTCGTGATAACCTCATCTTTCCTACTTCCTCGCACCTTCACCTTTACAATGGCTCCTCGCACCGAGTAAGTCCAACTCCAACAAGAACTTTCGCGACACCTGCTGACTCCTCCAGCTTCCCCCCCGTCCGGGCCTGTCTCTTTGACATGGACGGTCTCCTCCTCGACACCGAAGACCTCTACACTGCCTGCATCAACGTCATCCTCGAGCAGAACGGCCGACCCCTCCTTCCCTGGAACATCAAGGCTCGCCTCCAGGGCCGTCCCGGTCCCGATGCCACCCGCCTCTTTCATGAGTGGGCGCAGCTTCCCATCCCCCACGACGAGTACCAGACGAAGCTCTCCGCCCTCCAGCGTCAAATCTTCCCCACCACGAAGCCCCTCCCGGGCGTCCCCGACCTCCTCGCCAACCTCGGCCGCACCCGCTACTGGGACCTGAAGCCCGAGGCCGACGTCAACGGCAAGACCAACGGCGCAAAGTCCCCCGCCCAGCGCGTCCACATCGCCCTGGCCACCTCGTCCCACCGCGCCAACTTCAAGCTCAAGTCGGACCACCTTACCGAGCTCTTCTCCGTCTTCCCCGACAACCGCCGCGTTCTCGGCGACGACACTCGCATCGCTCCCGGTCGCGGCAAGCCCAACCCGGACATCTTCCTCCTCGCCCTCAAGACCATCAACGACTCCCTCCCCGCAGGCGAGAAGCCCATTACCCCCGAGGAGTGCCTCGTTTTCGAGGACTCCGTTCCCGGCGTCGAGGCCGGTCGTCGCGCCGGTATGCGCGTCATCTGGTGCCCCCACAAGGGCCTGCTCAAAGAGTACGCCGGCCGTGAGAAGGAGGTCCTCGCAGGTCGCACCGGCGAGGCTGGCCAGGTCGACATGCACCAGGTCGGCGAGATTGACGACGGTTACGCCGAGTACCTGTCCGACTTGATCAACTTCCCTTACGAAAAGTACGGCATGGCCATCCCTCCCGTCGAGGTCGACAACGAGCCCTTCATGAAGGAGAACGTCGGCGAAGTTCTCGTCGACAAGACCAACTCTGCCTAAATTTTGGACGCAAGAACCGTTGGACAGATCTGACTTTGGCATACGTCTGATAGCTGGGTGTTTCCAGGTCTACATTTTCTTTCACATATTCGAGCGAGTTTGGGGTTCTCATCAGGAAAGAAAACGACAAAAGAGGAGTATGACGCATCACGATAATGGGAGACGGAGAGACGCAACACGGATGGGCTATAGACTGTCATTGAGAGCATCAGCATAGACTTGCTTGCGTTTTTGACCAAGGAAGCATTAGCATTGGCTTGGCATTGCGATGAGATTCCCAGATAGAACGCGCGCAAAACACCACCAAATGATACCACTATGCACACACACACAACCACAACCCTTGCCTGATCTGATTGACGTGGCTAAAGTGAGACACGTAATCAAAAGTGCACGAGTAAACAGTAATTCAGATGAAATGCCATGGTATCGATGCTCTCAAAAGAGCACATCCGTTCGTCTTCTTCCCTTGGCAACGTGTCAGAGCGAGTCAATGACAGCGTTACCGTCCACCTCTCTCTCTCTGCCTTTCCCATAGCCGGAACGCCTCGAATCCTCTGCTGGATCTCTGAAGGGGATTGAATCTTTCCACCTGTTTGTCAGTCACCGCCAGCCGGCCCACCAGAACCATAGCCTTGCCTGTATCAACAAGAAAAATGAGAACAAAAGGAAGAGTTTCGCGGTTGGTATTTGCATCCGGCAACCAGTGCCGCTGTCCTCAGTTTCGACTGTTATAGACGCAACCTAGGCGTGAAGATTATATAAAAAGAAGTCTACGCTTTTGGACGTAGATGGCCAGACATTGTTGTATACACCCGTAGACGTCTCAAAATGGCGGTCGAGCTCACAGGAACCCGTGCGAGCTAAACGAGTTGGACCGGTTCGGCGGCTCATACCAATTCTGATAGGGATGATTCGGCAGCGAAAAGTCCGCCTCGATGAGGGGATTCCCAACCATTTTATTCGGCGGCGCGACAGCTGAAGCCGAAACACCGCTCCCCGACGAAGCCGTCGTCGCCATGGCCGGCGGGTTGCCGCCAAAGAACTTGCCGCCGCTTGCTCTGTCCGCGCCGCCAGAAGATGCCGACGCACAAGGCCAGCCCCAGGTTCTCTTCAGTTCGGAGTGGATCATGCCTAGACGCCAGCCGCTCTCAGCGTGGATGCGATCGAGCAGTTGGAGGACCTCGTCCTGCTCGCGCGGGTCGGTGAGCACCGCGGAGGCGATGGCGAGCGAGCGGATCGCGACGGAGGCGACGCCGCGGTCCTTTGTGTGCGCGACGATGCCGCACACCTGGTGCGCGTGGTGCAGTTGCAGAGCGCGCATTTCTTCGGACGCTTTCGTGGGTTCCATGGGGTTCGTTTGCGCGAGGAGGCACTGGGCCGTGTGGTAGAAGAGGCGGCCGATGATGGCGGCGCGTTTGATGAGCCTGACATGGATGTTAGTCTGCAACACTTAATCGGGGTCGGAATGGCTCCAGGACGAGGGGAGGAGGACATACCAGACGTTGGGAAACGCAGACTTGGAGTTCGTCTGCGAGGGATACAGATACCCAAACGGGTGCATCGTCCTCGGACACGCGTTGTTCCACTTGTCGCAAAGCCGCTTGAGGTCCTGCCACTGCGCGAGGCGGTTGCCCAGACGAATCTGCTCGTCGTGCGGGCTGGGTTCCTGGAATCGCGGGATCGTGGCGCGGAAGTTGGCAATCTTGGCCACGATGTAGAGGATGCGATGCACCCAGAGCTCTTCACTGCCAAACCCATCGGCCGATGTCGCAGCAGCAGACGAGGAATTGTCAGCAGCAAAGTCCATGTCGAGGCCCCACTGGTCTGGATCCCACGATGTCTGCCAGTTGAAGGCGAGACACGAGAGCACCTCCATGCCGATGTTGAGCCAGAAGCACGCGGCGCCGATGCCCGACGATTTGGCGTTCCATTTACACTCGCGGATGAGGGCACGCGCACCAGCAATGTGGCTCATGCGCATGGCGGGTTTCTCCGACATGATCTCGTAGACGTTGAGGACCACAGCCGTCGTCGCGCACTCGCTCGTGTTGCGATCCGGATTTTGCAGGCTGCGGAGGAGCTGGGTCGTCGCAGTGTCGTAGTAGAAGAGCGCCTTGTCGTCCTGGTAGGCCGGGTTGATGAGCGTGAGGTGCTTGACACCGCACGCGAGGAACGCGTTGAGCAACATGGGCGACTTGAGCGAGTGGTAGGGAATGAGGCGCGAGAAGTGCTTCTCCTTGTCGAGCGAGTCCATCCACACGCCCACTTCCTCGACAAAGACCTGCATGTAAAGGATCTCCTCGGGGGAGTTGAGATACTCGCGCTCGCCTGCCGTGGCCTTTTCGCTCGGCGGCGGCGTCATCATACCATCGGGCGCGAGAGGGTTGGCAGCGGCGCTGGAGCGGTAGCTCGGAGGAGGAGCGGTGGGTTGCGGCACGATGGACGCCGCGCTTGAGGCGTCGCTATCGCGGTGATGAGGTCGATGAGGTGGCGCATCGCGGTACGCGGCGAAGTGTTCGTGCAGACTGTACGGGTGAGGTGGGTGAGCCGAGTGCTGAGGCGTGAGATAGGCTGTCTCGCTCTCGCGGCGAGGAGGAGGAGGGTACTCTGCTCTGAGCGGTTGTGGCCGGGGAGGGTACGAGTACGCCGGCGGTGGTGGCAAAGGTGGATGATGGTGAAGGTGAGTCCTCGGCGACACATCCGGACCGGGTCCGGCGCGAGCCTGGGGTAGGAGATGGCCTTGATGCCGGAGCGTCGGCTCTAGATGGCTAGCCTCACGTCTGGGTGGAGGTGCTGCGACGGCGACCTTGTCGAGATGAGCGTAGCGACCAAGACCTCCGACGTACTCTGATGCAATCTGTCTCGACTCATCTTGGAACTGTACTATTAGGAACCAGGTCAGTCATGTCATGGATCGTTGCTTGCTCGCTCGCTCGCTCGCTGGGCCAGTTCGGGTGCGGCTATGAAGCCGATGAGGAGAGAGGGGACATGGGATGGCTCCGGACTTACCCGACCACTCGACGGTGGGTGGCATATACGGCGGTTTCTTCACTTGTACGTCTATGAAATTTAGCCGTACGCCGCGTTTGCATTCTCGATTGCTTTTTCGGCAATTTAGACAATCTGGCGACCCTTCGTCACATTTTAGATGCCGCTCTCTACACGTTAGACACCCCGTCCGCACTCGCTTCGATTTGGTTGCGGTGGCTGCGGCGGCCTTCTCTGGAGACTTGGCGGCAACGATGAGGTCGCGCGAGGGTGTGAGGGACTGGATGCTGGCGCTGCGCCGGGGCGGGATGTGGGAGCTGGGCAAATTCATGGCGTTTGCGTAGGTTGGTCGCTGGTGCTGAGAGTGATGATGGTGGTGGTGATATCTGAGGTGAGAAGATGAGGAAGACGACTGAGTCGCGGCTTCGAGGCTAAAGTCGGTGGTAAAGTCGGAAGAGAAGCCGAATGAAAGGGAAGAGACCTGGTCGTCGTCGTCGTCGTCGTCGTCAATGCCGAGATAGGCGTCGTTGACGAAGTCGAGGGGCGGATGCTCGTAAGGGTAGAGAACCGCCGGACCAAGGCCAAAGCCTGGCACGAGGACGCCTGTTGAGGCGTCGTATGCCTCCAGAGCTACCGAGAAAAAGACCGTCTCTGATGACAGGAGACGGTTGGCAAATAGGGGTGACTAAAGACACCCGGACTGGGCGATGGTGGCGTCGGTTGGCGTATCGTCGTGGGCATAGACTGGTGTTGAGCGTTACTGACAGGTTTGTCGTCGATGATGTCTCTCACAATGCGATTGAGAGAGCTGCGGAGCAGTGAGCGAAAAGAAGGGTTGCTGCTGGGAAGAGCGTGACGGGTATGCGCGGATCGCCTGAGCGAAATTCGTCGTTGTTGTGCGATGTAAATGGTATCGACGAGTCGCGATGGGCCGTTGTGCGAGTCTTGTTACGCGGTGTCGACGCTGGTTGGTGAAAGTGTCGGTGACGGCGCAGAGAGACGGTTGTGAGTGAAAAGCCGAGATGCGATGAGAGTCCACTGGCTCGAGCCTCCTGATGAATAGAACGAAAGGGACGGGATACAGTGGCTCTAGTGTGCTTTGTACAAGGTAAGTGAGGCAAGGTATGTAGAAGAAGCCAACGCCAGATGGACTTGACTAGCGCGTAATACGTCAAAAGATGGACAGGTGCGAAGAGTGGTCCTGGTCCCTCCTTCAGGCTTGGCCGTTACGAGTGCTAAGGCAAAGGCAAAGGTGACTTGGGTTGTTCTCGTGCTGCCAAGGTTGTGGATGTGGTGGTCGAGGTCGAGGACGAGGTAGTCGTCCACGGCCTGAGCACTCCGTTCTGTAGGTACTATGCGGTACGTAGGTAGTGTACTCCGTACGTATGCAGGAATCCCTGGCGATGGTGTGGCCCGTCTGGGGCGCGTGGGTGGGCACGACGCAAAAGACAGAGTTCTCGTCACCCGGCTCTCGGGGGCGTGCGGGTTGCAAGGCCAATGGTGTGTGTGAGGAGGGTTGAGCGTGTGTCTCCTGGCACGGAACACAGAGAGTTACTGACGAGTACAGAACAGATGGACTGAAAAGTATTGGTCGCGAAGGCTATTTGTGTTTGGTTTGTGGTCGGTGGGAAACGCTGCTGTATGTGTACGTGTAGTGATTAAACGACGAAAGCGAGAGGTTATTGTCATTGGACACGCGGTAGAGTAGCCAAAAGCCTACAGATGTCGTGTGGTGCGGTGTGTTGCGGATGGCGGCGATGCAGATGGATATCGCAAGCAGATGGATGGATAGTGAGTGTATAATTATGTCGACAGCCCAGCGCACGGCATCTCCCCCAAGTCAGGTACAGATACAGGCGGCGCGTCGCGGCTCAGGGGTTGGCTTATGGTTCGGGTCGGTCCTGGACTGTTCCTGTTCTGGTTCTGCTGTGTAATTATCGTGTAGTAGTGGCAGACTATCTCAGCAGTGTGAGAAGCCAAGACACAGTCTTGGATGAGGCGTCAAGTACGCGAGGAGTGTCACGTCTGTCGCAGAAGCGGAGCAGATGCAGACAGAGACACAGCGCGGGCTCTTGGTCCGCTGAAATCAACGGATTTGTAGACTCTAGGCTGGACGAGCTCTGGGGATTGTCGTGAGTCGAGTAACGACTGGCGAGGCCTCCCTCGGTTGTAATGTGCAGTGTTGGCCTGGGAAGACAATATTAGGAAATAGAAGTGCAGACAGAGCAAAGTGGATAGCTGGAACAAGTTGCGTAATGCCGGTTCTCGGGCAAGGGAGTGCGAACGCCGGTCAATGGCCGATGAACTCGTGAGAGGGACGAGTCTAGAACACTTCTGCACAGCAATGGCAACTGACGGCAGGCGGCGGGCGGCAGACGGCGAGCTCGGGTCTTTCAGTGTCGACCGCGCCTTGGTTCACTGTCGCAAGGATTGCAATGCTGTGTATCCGTAGCGTGTGTGGAGCTGGAATGTGGCACAGCTTTCTGGACTGTTCCCACACAGAGCGCCGCCGGGCAGATAGGGAGGCGTCAGGGAGAGCAGCGATCCGGGGGACAGAGACAGGGTGTGGACAGTTGCTTGTGAGAGCGTCGGTCAACTCAGTGGCTGCTGTGATTGCGTAGAGAGAGGGGGGGAGAAGATACCGAGAACCGAACAAAAAGGAGACCCAGATGAAATCAGTACCGTCATGGAGCTACACGTGGGCGTGAACCCATCCACTAACGTCCGGGAGTATTCGCTTGGTTTGGGCCTCTGGTGGGATCTTCCAAAACCGGTGCGGTCCCCTGGGCTCCACTTTTTAAGATGGAAGAAGCGTTTGCCGATGGTGACGGGCAGCGTTGTGTCTGTGGCTGAAATGCTGTCTGTATCGTGTTGGATAGTTGGGATGAAGGGCTGTGTGGAGGAATGACTGGTGGACGCAACACTGTCTTGACGACCGACGATGCTGCTGGACACTGTAGCAAATGTCAAGACACTACAGCACCAACTGCGTGAATATTCCAGCAGCATGATGGACGATTGTGAGTGGCAATAGATGTGCTCCACGGTGCTTGGCTTGAAGGCATCGTCGGAGCTGATATCCGAGAGTCGAGTCGGAGCAATCCAAGTGCCCAACTATAGAGTCTGAACGTGTGGACGTATGCCGACCAACTGTAAGAGGACGAGTCAAAGGTTCCCAGTGACGCTCTACGAATCGATATCTCTCCCATCTTCGAAACCAAATCTCTCAACGACCTGCCATTGTCGAGCTGAAAGCCATCTGCAACCAGAGAGGCAGAACCACCACCTCGATCCATATCAGACCGTCCTCGGACCACACCGCTCCCACGACACAGCCACAATATGTACCAATCGCCTCCTCTCGTCTTAACAGTACGCACCCCGCTCCCACATGCCCGTACCGTACGTTGTCGAAACGTGTGGCAGATCCATCTTTCCGTCGTCGTTCCAGTTCCAGCTGGTAACAGGCTCGACACGGTCCCTTGGCCAGTCCTTTGGCTTATCACGTCGTTGTTTTTAGCATTAGCATCTTGATTTGAGCCTCCTCACCCCCTTGGAGAATCAGCATCTGTCTTCTTTACGTTAACACCTCAGCGGCCCGAGGAGACCATCATTCTTCGGTATCTCTTATGCGTAGCAGGTCGACGCGTGCCCCCCTCCATATCGCTAGTCTCTTGTCAGAGACTTGCTTCGGCTTCTCTTGCTTCCTCGACTGCCGAGCATCGAATCCGGGGCTCTTCGTCAGTGCGTCTCGACAGATGGTATCGCATCAACGTCCGTCAACCACCGCCACTGGACGGCAAGCGGTGTCCAAGTGTGCCATAATCGTCGCAGTTCCATGGCTCTTGTCTTCTCCACAGCCCTCGCTTCGGTCTGCATATCCATCACTTGTCATGGGGCCGCGCAACACTTTAGCTGGGGTTTGTCACGGAATGCTTTGCGGTTGCATTCGCTCGAGGATGCTTTCTGCTCATCGCTTAACGGTTCATGTTGCGAGTATCGTTTCCACGTGTATCACTGCCGCCAATCGAACGGCGTGGGTACCGCCGAAGAAGCCCATAAATGGGCGGAAGATGGTGGAAGGGAAGGGGAATCTCCACCATCGTCAGATTCCCGAACATCTCCAGTTCCGTCCGCCCGCGAAATGTTTGGTTCCATGCTGCTCGGGATGGTTTGATCGCCGCACCCCGGTTCGAGCTGCTGCTCAATGCCGGACGGCGCCATGCCACATCCTAACCCAGACCCAAGAGCGCCCCGCCACTCTCTGCAGGGTCCTTCGCTCTTTGCACTTTGCACTCGTGATTCGAGTTACTTGTTGCTTTGGACGATTGACGCATTCATTATGGACTAGTCCGGGCAAGTATAGCCAAACGTCATGAAAGTCGGGCTCACGACTTGAAACAAGCAAGGCCGAGCAGAAGAAGAAACTGTCAGCTGGCGAGGAGGATCGACACGATGGGAGAGTTGAACCGAGGACGAGCGACGTCTTGCTTGCTCGACATCGGCATGCTTTTCCATCTCGCTGCCCCCAGCTTCGCGGTTGCTCGTCTTCAAGCCTTTCGCAGTACGTCCATATCGACTATCAGCCTTTGCGGATATAATACAAGGTTTGTTCGACGGGGAAGCTTTTGCCCATATTTCGTTTGACCACACCATTTCCACGTTCTCCAGTGTAGTTGCAGCCACCGAGCGCTGTTTTGGAGTGGGTGTTCGACCCAGCCGTCTGGTCTCCTTCGGAAGAGACTTGTAGTCTGCGTCGACGTCTTCACACCTTTGGCACTGCTGTAAAGAGACCAGCGACACAAGATTCCATTCGCTCGGCTCTCCTGCTTGCCGAACATACTCGTCCTTCATTGCGAGACTCCCACTGCTTGGATGCCAAGAAGACTGGTGCTGCTGGAGTTGCCAAGCACCGCTCATCGCTGCGAAACCTGCACCAGACGAACTGATATGAAACAGCTCTGGGAATCTCTTCGGGTTGGCTTGCGAGAGCAGTGGTGCCAGAGTTCAGAGGCGAGCGGCAGTGGAAAGCCCAATGTACACTCTGCTAGGTACGTAAGGTTTTTTTGCCTTTCGAGAGTAGCACGACCGCTGCCCGTAGCACAGTCGTCCGATGGCGACTGGCGTCGAAGGCAGTCCGGAAGCGAATGCGGTGCGGCCAGCGTTGCCAGCACACGCCAGCACACCTCAGCGGCAACACTCTCTTGTCGAGACGAATAGTCTCAGGAGGAACAAGGTAGTGCGTCCCTTGTCGTGCAGGTATACTTGGTATGGCACTAGTATGCTGTACCTGGTGGCAAAGTCGACCCCGTTGACGACATCGTTCCACCTAGCCTCGTCCTTGTTGTCTTTGCGGGAACGTGGACTGGGATGGGACGTGAACAGGAATAGGACAGGATTGCGATGCGTAGCTGTCGCCATGCTTCCTGTTGCCCACCGTACGCCAGGGTCGACTAGAATTAAGCTTATCGGGAACTCTCTACTTCGCCACTCGCAGTTGAAGGCGCTGAAGAATTTGACGTCGGAAAACCGCGAAAGAGTCAGGCGCAATCTTGGCTCGGATCCGGTTCTTTGGACCAACAGAACGTTACGACTCGTTCTGCTCGATTTCACGCTGCCAAGGGCTTTTGCCGAAGCTCCAAAGTTCCGTCTAGACGAGTACAAAGCCATTTGCTACCGACGCTCAGGATGATCGATCAACTTGGCGGCAAAGGTGCTGCATCGGGACCACGTCCTCTTGTGACACTCGTCCTCCCATACGTTGTGACTTGGCAGCCACCACTTCTGCGCAGATGGTACTGTGTAAAGTATTGGTGGTCGAAAGTGTCTCTTCCTGCCGGGCTGAGTTCCACAGATATCGCCGGGAGATTGGCTGTCAGCCCCCGAAGCAGCCACCTGTAGAAACCCGAGCCTCGATCTCTTGCGTCAACACTTCGTCCCATGTCCCAAAAGGCACTTTTACTTGTTGGCAGGGCATCGTAGGGTGGAGGAAAAAGAGGCAAAGCTAGCAAGCACGCAGCCATGGTTTTCTCTCACACCTCAGCCATGGCCGCCAAGAAAGTGTCTCCAGTCGTGAAACGATAGAGCCAGCTTGACAAATCGGCTCGGGAGTAAGAAGAGGGCAGACGACGACCGGGCTTTTTCATCTTTTTGTTGTTGTCGGGGGTGGTTGTAATGGGAAAGATCCAACACCCAGTCTCGCCTTCCGTATTGCTGCACAGCAACAGAGGAGCCCAAATCTGCCCTGCACAGCAGAAGATGATTCACCGGGAAGATCTTGCGGCCCAAGCCATATGCATCTTGACCAGGATCGACGGCAATCTCGCATGCCTCGTGTCGTACGGCTATTCTCTGGTGCGCTGTTGTACACAGGATTGACCTGGCTCGATTCCTGTGTAGCGCGGGAAGTAGATAACGCAGTGGTTTCCGAGACAAAAAGCGCCCATTGCTGCAGCGGAAAGATGAAAGATGCGCTGGCAATGAGCGATCGAGGTCCAAGGCACGGCCCGGATGGTGACAGCGCGAGGAGCGGGAAGTCGAGGGAGGTTATTCAGCGGCCAACCACATGAAATGCCCCGAGAGGGTTCACCATCTCACCGAGATTGCCGTAGATGAGCCTTCGGTATAGTTCGGTGTGGCTCTTGTGGACTCAGCGAGCAAACTTCACGTGCTGACCCACATAAGCTCCGATAAGCCCCACCGACCTCACCGTTATCACCGAGCCCATCTCCACCAAAAACCTCCCTCCGCGGCGTCCCCAAAAATCCGCCGCAGAAACCATCACAGCGCTCGCCGACTATAAGCCATTGCGCTTCCACAATGGCCTCCATCTCTTTCCTGCCTCCCTAAACATCGTCATAACCGACTGTCAGCCTGCACACCGATCTGAAAACCACCAGCAACATGCTCGCCAGCACCCTCCGCGCCGCGGGCAGGAGCCCCGTCCGCGCTGGCAGCAGCTCGTCACTCGCATCCCAGCTCCGAACAGCCTGCTCAACCTCCTCCGCCGCCGAAACGATCCCGTCCAGCCCCATCCGCGTCTTCCGCAACGTCTCCTCTCTGCGCAACTGGCGCCGCCCCCACACGATCAACTACCGCTCAGTGGGCCTCGTGCCGACAATGGGCGCGCTGCACGAGGGCCACCTCTCCCTGATCCGCGCCGCCGCCCGCGAGAACCACCACGTCGTCGTGTCCATCTACGTCAACCCGGCGCAGTTCGGCGCCTCCGAGGACCTGGCAAGCTATCCCGTCACCTGGGCCCGCGACACCGAGGTCCTGCGCACCCTCGACCGCGAGCTCGCCGGCGAAGGGGAGAACCTCGGCCGCGTGAGCGCCGTGTTCGCGCCCACGACGAGCGAGATGTACCCCGCGGGCTTCCCCGGGCAGGAGGTCGGCAGCAAGGGCAGTTTCGTGACGATCACGCCCGTCGGCGAGGTGCTGGAGGGCGCGAGCAGGCCGACGTTCTTCCGAGGGGTTGCGACGGTGTGTATGAAGCTTTTCAACATTGTCCAGCCCGAGCGTGTGTATTTCGGACAAAAGGACGTGCAGCAGACAGTGGTCATCAGGCGCATGGTGGAGGACTTTATGCTCCCCATCGAGGTCATTATTGGCGATACGATACGGGAAAAGGACGGGCTGGCGCTGAGTTCCCGCAACGTGTACCTCGGCACCAGGCGGCGCAATGTCGCGACGGTGCTGAACCGCGTGCTGAGGGCGGCGGAGGACAAGTATAAGCAAGGCGCGTTGGACAGGGAAGCAATCCTCGGCGCAGCGAACCAGGTTGCTGCTAACGTGCTCTCGGAGCAATCCAATGTGGCGCCCAAGGACAGAGTCATGTTCGAGGTGGACTACATTTCGCTCGCGGACCCGGATACGATGCAGGAGATTAACACGGTGGTGCCAACAAAGGGCGGGATTCTCAGCGGCGCGTTCAAGATGCTTCCTGTGGAAGAGCCCCAGCCAGGCGAAGAGCTCGGTCATAGCGATGGACCTTCAGTGCGACTTATCGATAACATTATTCTCAAGCCTAATACCCAGGATATCTAAACAGACCCGAATGGCTTTGATCCCAGGAGTTTGTGGGCATCGCCTGCTGGCTGGGTGGATAAAGAGCCGGTACGAATCATACGAAGCAAGGTTCGTTCAGAAGTAAATGTCATAAATCAGTCATACCGCTGTACCCGTTTACACATAATACAAAGATTTACAGATGTGCTCGGTTCTCCAGTGATCTCCGCTTGCGCTGCTCCTTCACGCTCTTCTTGAGTTGCCGGGCATCTTCGACGCTGAGGGTTGGGGAGACACCCTTTCCACCCTTTCCATCGACGTTCTTGGCTGCTTCGAACAGTTTGTTGCCGAGGAGGTCTGTTAGACGCAGCACGCGTGTGCTGACCGTGGCGCCGTCGCGACGATTCTTGCCTTCGCGTCGACTGGACGCAATCTTCTCAGTAAAGTCCCAAAGTCGGCCTGTCGCGTTCAGCACCCCCGTCTCTGGATCGCGAGACGGTCGCCAGTCGGGGTCGAGACGCAGCCGTGGTGGGACCTTGGGGTCTTTGGACTTGACGACCTGGAGGATACCCTCCTCTTCGAAGCGTTGGTAGGCGTTCTTGAGCGTCTCCTTGTTTACGGCTTCAAAGTAACTCAGGTCGCCCTGGTGATACAAGGTTTTGCCCAACTAAGAAGCTGTCAGTCGCGTCTTCAAAAGCCTCATCAGCATATGCTCACCAGTTGTGCGCTGCTCTGGGCCTTGCCGACTTCGATCCAGATATCATCGTTGTGGCCCAGAGGTGGCGTCAGGCCCATCAGTGAAACCGCGGCGAGCCAGCTGGCTTCGATAAATGGCCAGATAAGGAAGCAGTAAAAGTCGTAATTCTCACGTCCGACGAGCCTCTCATGATCTGAAAGACCCACCACGGTCACCTTGCCCTGCTCGTCTCTGTGCAGCTTCAGCACCTTGTCTGCCTCCAGGTCGCGCAGCGTCTTTTCCAAATTGGCGGCGAGACCGTCGCTGGGGAAGATGAATTCGCCACGGAACAGAGACGAGAGAAACTGAATCTGGCTTTGCAGCTCGGGGAAGGATATGTCCTGCATGGCCGGACCGCCTCCCTGCTTGACCTTGACGTACATGGCGGCGCTGACGATGGCCTCCGAGATGAACAGGTGGATGGTCATGTTGCGGTAGAAAGACAGCTGGAACCGATCGACGGCATAGTACGTTGGCTCTGGAAGGTCTGTCACGACACCAACCAGATCCTTGCCCAGCACTTCAAGACCGCGCTCGATGATGTCGGAGAGGGGGGCGTTGCCAAAGTGAGCAACGCGACCTCCCTTGGCTCGCACGCGGTCGGTGAGCCACATGACACGACGCTCCAACTCTGCCTTGCCCACACCACGCCCTCTCAGTGTGAGAAGAACAGTGCCGATCAGAGCCGTGGGCATCACAACAGACACGTCATTGATGTCCGACAGCACCTTGTAGCCCAAGGTTCGGAGCAGCTTCTGGCGGATGGCGGTGTTTTCGGGGTTCTTGGTGTCCAGGTTGAGGCCCGTCGGTAACCTCGTCAGCTTGACGAGCTGTTCGTTGATAAACCCGCGCAAACTCCATGGCTCGTGGAAACGTACATCCACTCTTCCGAGTCTCAGTGACAAAACCGAGGAACCGCCCGACACGAAATCTGCGAGGTTCTCCTTCTTCTTTGGCACACCGAGCAATTCGGTCACATATCCTTCCGTTTCAATGACTTTGTCGTATTGCGTGCTCACGGGGCAGATGATAGCGTCCTCCACACGCCCTGACAGGATGCTGTCGAGAACAAAGTTGAGAATCCCAAACTTGGGCGGCAGCAGTTTTCCTGTTCTCGACCGGCCTCCCTCGATGAAGCACTCAAAGTTGTAGCCTCCCTGGAGGAGGGTGTCGATATATGTCTGCACCAGCGTCGTGTATAGAATATCGTCGCCGAACGATCTCCGAATCCACATGGCGCCGGCGTGTTGCAAGAAGCTTCCTACCAAGGGGAAGTTCAGGTTGTCACCCGCAACTACAACCGGCAAACCGAGTCCTAGGCGATAGCAGATGAGTTGTAGTGAGACGTAGTCGACATGCGAACGATGGCAGGGAAGGAAGATGATGCTCTGCTTCTTCTTTCTCGCCTCTTCCGCAACTTTTCGTAACCTCAGCACCTCCTCGCTGGATACGTGGATACCCTGATGGTATGCCCGCAGTGTGAGTTGTGTCACGAGATAGTACGCGCTCCGGATGAACGTCTTGCTCTCGAACTTGCAAATCATGTCGTCCGTCATCTTCTCGGCCACCTCTTGTATCCCAGACTCGATGACTACTCGCCTACGCGCGCGCTTCAATTCAAAATCCTTATCGCCTTTGTTCAACAGTCCTTGCTTCTCTTCGACGGCGACACGTTTCTCGGCGAGGTCCGCAATACGCGCCTGCAGCAAGGGAGCCGACAGCACGGCTTCTTTCATCTTGTCGCTGAAGCCCGAGTAGAAGATGGGCTGGCCGATGACATTATCGTAAGCGCGCCAGCCGGTACCGGAGACGTAGAGGGAGACTTCGCGAAGGAATCTGGGGCGCCAGCTAAGTCAGTTCTTGTTCCTGGATCACGGGTGAGGCGGGAACCGGTTCCATCGGCCGGCGCGAATGTATACGTACGCCAGGGGTTCGGAGCGGAAGCGGGCCATGTGCTTCATAAGGGCTTCCTCCTTTTCGTCATGACGTTGCTGGGAAGGCTTGATGTAGCCACTGGGTTGGAGGGTGATTTGGTCGCCGAGGATCTTCAAATCCGGCGCGGAGTCGTCGTTTTTTGCCATGGCTACTATACAGTGGCTGATTTGGGGTATCAATCGTAAACACGTGGTTCGCTACTCGTCGCGGGGTATCGTAAGCGGTATCGTATCAGTTGGATTGTCGCACTCCGTTCAAGTTCCTTGCCATTGCCGCAAGCCGTCGTAGAACTGTTACCACAACCTTCGCCTGCGGGACAAGACGACAGATGACGTCGAAGATTGATGGCCGGTCGATGCTAAGTGGTAGTCGACCCAGGGTATTAAAGCGAAGGGTGGTAGAGGTGTGGGTAACAGCCGAGGCGAAGGGCGACGAAAGGCGAGAGGCGAGGATATGCCGGTTTGCGCCTGATTGTGCCGGTCCATACGATAGCGCCCACGTCCAATCTTGTCGTTGTGTATGTGCTTGATCTCGTGATCGCTTTTTCTAACTCGAAATTCAATCGCAAATGTCAAAGTCATGCTCCGAGTGGCCGGGTGGACCGTCAGTGACATGGTCAGTGAGCCGGACCTTCCCTTCCACGCCCCTGAGCCGAGCTCCAGAGGCCTTGGCCCAGGGCCAGTGAGCGCTGGCCGCAGCTTCTTCGGCATGTGAAGGCACTCTAGAATCCTCGACCTGCAAGGCTTATGATAAGCAGTGATTACTGCGCAGGCAGCACGCCCTTCTCCCTCGTCGGTCACCAAGATTACTAGAACAAATTGGAGACCGTGAGACTCAAACTTGGGACCTGCTACATGGTTCCAAATCTAGTTGTTTACGGAATCTTGTTTCAAGTAATAAATGCTTTCAAGAATCAGGTCTAACGGCGAAGACGTCAATCTTGCTATCAAAAGGGACGTGTCTCCACATCTCCACATCATGCGCCCAATTGACGCAGTACCTACAGTACGTGCCTGGGAGCCCGGCGCTACTTAGTACCTCAAGGTCCCCAACTACCTTATCAGGCAGTATTAATCAATTATTTTTTGCATGAGTCTGGAAGACAACTTATCACGCCTTTAGCGTCGTATTTCTGTCGGCCAACTCTAGACATCGCGAAAGCATGGCGCCAGCACCACAGCCTATAACGCAGGCGCTTCTCGCCAGAGCGCATTCTCCTGACTCTGCCAATCGCATCTTCACCGAGAAGATCCAATACCGACCCCTCCTCCTGCGACCAAGCTCGCCGCCACCGAATAATGGCCGATCCGCTCGTCGCAAAGCCCGTGAAGAATGGCAAAAGAAACAGAAGCTCAAGCCGAAACCCCTCTCCGCTCGTGAACGACGCGCTCGGGGCCTCTACGATGTCCCTCGTACAGGGCAAAAGTACGCCATCTTCGAACCTCTACACCGTTTATGGCTGGGCTACATCGAGGAGGTTCTCGGCTCGGAGCTTTATGGAGGTGGTGGTGGCGCGGCAGCGAAGCTGAGCGCCGCAGAGTTCCACGGTGCCGTGGTCGAGGTCTCGCGCAGCTCCTGTACGAGTCGAGTCGGCATCAAGGGCATCGTCATCAAAGACGGCAAGTTCGCTTTCGAGATCATCACACCAAAGAACGAAATTAAGATTGTGCCCAAGGAAGGAACGTGGTTCAGGATTGAGGTTCCTGTCAAAGAGCCCGAGACTGGTGGAGTGCAGTCAGAACCCCCCCGACGCTTCGTGTTCGAACTCCTCGGTGACCAGTTTCTCTCGCGCGGTCCGGACCGTTCTAATAAGAAGTACAAGCCACATTTCTTGAAGAACATATGATGGATACAACGAGGTACCTGGAACCTCCGATACCAGTCACGCGAAATCTGCATGGCGCCATGCTCGAGACGGATTATCTGCAGCCTAGGGGCCCAGCAGAATAACCATCCAAAATTGGGGTGGAAAACGGCACACCGAGACCTGGCGGCAGTCTCAAGGATTGCCTCCTGAGCTGGCAGCGTGGAAGCGCTGCGGACTATGATCCAGCTCCAGTTAATCGCACGATTCTTGTGTGGGGATGGAGAGGCCGTCAGCGGGCCAAGCGGAGCACGTCATCGGACTACTATCGTTGAAAGGCGATGGAAAGAGTTAACCTCCGAGCCCGTGGCAAACATCGGCTGGACAGAAAGTAGAATTCGGGGAAAGCATGCGATATACTATAGATGCCCACACCGGCGTGACGACTGGCCAAATAAACAACTTAGACCAGGCCATTTGTGTTGAATGTGTACAGCACAAGGTTGACAGTCAGTACGTCCATTCTAGAAAGCATTGCGTGTAGATATCGACGTGAACAAACCCATACCTGCAGATGAGTACTGGCTGCACAAGTCGCTCTGCTACTCTGATGCAACCGGTGCCAGTCAGTTGCAGTGCCGCTTCAGCATGACCGGCGAGCGGAGGTGGTTCCGTGTGCAAGGGGCAAACGCAAGCGCTAAAAACGCAAAAATATCTGCAATCGCTCTGCAGGGCGGGGTTTAACCGCTATTTCTCCCCGAGGTGGGCTCGAACCACCAACCTCCAGATTAACAGTCTGACGCGCTAGCCAATTGTGCCATCGGGGATGAGCTTGCTTGTTGGTGGTTCATGGGTAAAATACAATTATCATCGTTCTCGCAAGCAGGAGGCCTGAGTGCTAACGACGAAGCTGGGGAGCTCGTCACACCAATCAGATCCCTCTAGTACTGCAAGGAAAGCTTGCCCTGCAGTATGCTCAGTCGGAGTCTTAAAATCATTCATTACGAAGAAAGGATTATTGGCATGTATTGACGAAAGAAGCCTCTGCCAGCGTGAGATTACTGTCTCGGCTCGGATCGGCGGTCAGCTTGTTTGCCCGGTCGATTAGGCACCCCGACTTGACAAACAACCGAGTCACCCAGTCACTGAGACAAACAGGCACGCCAGCCGCAAATGCAGCCAGCAACTGCCAGGCGACGGTGAGAGCTCGTCATGCAAGAAACCGAACCACCAAGATGTGAGCCTTTCCGACACCATGAATCGCGCCACTTCGCGGGAAGGCGCGTCAGGTTACATAATGGCGGCTGGCTACTTGCCTCCAAGAATAAGAAACGCGACGCTACGCGAGCCACCGCCTATGACATCAGAACTATCTTGACCTCACCTCCTCCACACGCTAATTCCTTTCCTTCTCCATTCATCACATCCCACAACGCCTTTTCTCCGTGAGAACTCCAATTGAACGAATAAATTCTCCGCGACCGAAACTACATTGGCTGATTCCCACTCGGAGTTGGTCAATTGGTCCTCCAGCGTACTCCGCGATACATCACAAGCACCATGGGTACTACCCACGCGGGAGATGGCACCGATGGTGCCGACGATGCCAACCGCAAAACGGGTACTCCCAATGCTACCTCTGGTGAGAAACACAACATTGAGGCGGATGCCACCGACACACCACCCGACGCCAAGCGCTCCAAGAAGTCAGACCACACCGAGACGCGTCAGACCACCCTCGAGGAGACGCTCGGAAAGAAGGACGCGGAGAAGCCAGACCCAGCCGATGAGAAGAAAGAGCCTACCGACACCGAGATGAAAGATGCTGAGGAAGCCGAAAATAATGGTGTGGGAGACTCAACCTCGGCGAAGGAGGTTGATGGAGCCACTACAACGCAACCGGGGGACGAAGCTGTTGAGGAACGGTCTGCCAACCCTAAAGACAACAAGGAAGGCGCAGCAGACGTAGAGGAGCCAAAGAAAGAAGAAAGCGAAGCCGATTCAACTAAAAGAACCGAGCCTCAGGAAGTAGACGGGAAGTCTGCCGAGATTCCTCACAAGAACGACAAAGTCCCTTCTAATGTCCTGGAGAAGGGCATTGTCTATTTCTTCTTCCGTGCCCGCGTCAATACCGATAAGCCCGAGGAAGTTGACGACATCGCTCGCAGCTACATAATCCTCCGACCTATCGCCCCAGACTCCAAGCTCGGCGACGGCCCTATCGGTGATGCCGGCAACACCAGACTCCTCGCGTTACCCAAGAAGGTCCTTCCCCAGAGCGGTCGCGACCGCTTCATGGTCTTTGTTGAAAAGTCAGGCCCTTCTTTTGCTGAGCTCAAGGGCACCTTTCTCTCAGGCGCCGAAAACGACACCAAGGCTGGCACTTCGCATGTGCCTGCCGCGACTCCCGCCGGCGAAGGGGTCTACGTCATCACGACAACTGGAAGAGAGAGCCATCTCGTTTACAAGCTCACCATCCCTTCGGACCTCGGCGAGGTTCAAAATGACCTGGGATTAAAGCAAGAGGGTAGCTTCATCCTGAGCACCAAGAACCCCAAGTTTCCTGGCCCTGCCAACGCAAGGCTTCCAGAGGCCCCTGATTTCACACAAGAGTAAGTCTTCTTGGACCCTAAAAAGGGGGTTTAGACACCACTGACAGCGCCAACAGGATCAAGGATGAGTTCCGTGATCTTCGGTGGACACCTTCCAGGCCGGAGCACCTCGACTTCGCCAATGCCCAGATCCTCATGATTGGCGAGTCGGATATTGAGAAAGCGACTGAGCCTCGGAAAAAGGACGTCAAAGAGGGCAAAGATGAGCCCAAGGAAGTCTTGGAGGATATTGAAGAAGAGGACACCAAACGCATGGAGCATCTTGCGGATGACGACTCGGCGGCCATCTTTGCTGATCTGCAGGCTAGTGCTGAGAGCTATCCGAAGCTGCAGACCACTTTTTAGGGCGCTTTTGTTTCTCTCGCGTTTTGTGCACACATAAAGACGGCTGTCGTGCGATTGGCTTGGGAATCATCGAGGGACTTGGTCACTCATGGAGCTGCTCCCCAGGAAACACATGCGGCATATCCGCAGCAGGACACTATTTGCGACTGAACGCTCTGCACCCTTGAAAAGGGGTGCTTGATTCCAGTATCACTTCAAAGAGAATATTTATGGCATTCGTTCAGAAAGAATCCTACCACGTCTAACATGCCATGAGCTCCAAGAAACTCCATCGATCGTGTCCGAAATGACTTGATCTCATCGTGTTGAAAAGTGGATTGACTCTTTGATTTAAAACCATTCATCTCTCGTACCGACGGCCGACAGGACTCTGTACGCTTCAATGATCGCTCTGTAATGGCCGTGGAGGGATGATCAGCTACGCATTTCTCACTGGGCTTGAAGAGCGTCAACTCTGGGTCCGTCGTACTCTTCGCAAAGTAAGAGTCCAAGTTTTTGAAGCTATCCATGCCTACAGTACGTTGAGGTCAACTTTGTCTAGTTTAGCATCCTGTCGCACCTACCGGGCAGAAATTGAGCGCTCGTACTTTGAAGGTGACCACAACAGCTGTGTCTCATCTAGTATCACGTTACATTACGAGACACAGGTCGGCAGCCGAACCAGCGTTGACCGTTCCACTGACAGAAACTATGGGTGAGTATGAGGCTTGAAGGAGTTATTGGGCTATGTTTCTAGTCGTATCAATTGGATCGAATCACAGAATCTGCCATGAAACCCCATACAATATCAGGCTCTCCGTCCTACGACAAAGCATCAAGATCAGGGAGACATCGAGATAAAGTTACACCTGCCCCTGCCGATGGCCATACCGTGCGATGCCGCTCAGGCAAGATGATAGGTTCAAGTTGGTAGTCATATCTAAGACACTTGGAAAGGGGAAGATGACATGAATGCTTCACGCCGTCTTTTCCCCACTTGCCAACGACCGGTTCCAGCAGCAAAGCGGCCGATCTCATCCTGGAGAGTAATCAATTCAACACTCTTTTTATTACGCATACGCATTACGCCATGCTCTTATTGCTTCCTGATGACAACATCACCCTCCGACGAGCTGGTGACTGGCTTCCAAAAGATCGCACCATAGTCTCAGGATGGGTTTCCACGACCCTTCAGGAAGCCCACGATGCCACGAGTGCGACAACTATCCCGAGCAATGCCAGAATCAAAGAGTTGAGAGAGCTAGTAAAAGCCAGTCCGCACCTTTCTAAACTTTCCGACAACATGTTTGCCGAAGCCTCGAACCATTACCTCCGTGATCCCACAGGCCACTCCGCCATCCGCGACTTTGACGAGTTCATCCTCGTCATGAACTTCGTCATTGAATCAGGACCCAGTTTCCATACGTTCCAGGAATCTTCCACCGCTGCCGGGCTCATTGGATTCCCCGTCAATGCGCTGCTGGACTGGCCCATGGGTACCGTCTCCGGGTACGAGTTCTTCCTAGACTCGCAGGTGAACATGGCGATAGGGGCAGTTCTTTGTGACTGGGGCAGATTTCTAGGTACCCCTAAGTCGACCGATTGCCTAGATGGCTGGCTCTCCCGAGAAGGTCAAGAAGCCACTGCGGCGAAGGCGAACAACAACCAGACGAGCTACACCTTTCGAGAACTCTTCATCTGCCCCAATCCGGAACAGAAGCACCTAGGCTTTCAATCCTGGGACGCCTTCTTCGTCCGGAAATTTCGCGAAGGGATCCGTCCAGTGTCGGCTCCAGACGACGGCCCACCCGATCCAGACTTCCCCTACATCGACCCAACCTCCGTCATCAACAACGCCTGCGAATCAGCACCCCTCCAAGTCCGGACCGGCGTGAGCATGTTCGACACTTTCTACCTCAAACACCAGCCCTACTCCCTGGCGAATATGCTCAACAGCAACAAGCGGGCCGCAGACTTCGTCGGCGGGACGGTGTACCAGGCTTTCCTGAGCGCCCTGAGCTACCACCGCTGGCACGCCCCCGTCAGCGGCGAGGTCGTCGCCATCGAGCACGTTCCGGGGACGTACTACAGCGAGAACTGGTTCGAGGGGCTGGCGGCCGCCGGCAACCGCGGGCCGGATCCGGCCGGGCCGAATTGCTCGCAGCCGTACATCAGTGCGGTGGCGACGAGGGCTATTGTGTACATCAAGGCGCGGAACCCGAAGATTGGTATGATGGCGATTGTGTTTATCGGCATGGCCGAGGTTTCGAGTTGTGATTTTACGATCGGGGTAGGTGATGAAGTCGAGAAGGGACAGGAGATTGGCATGTTTCATTACGGAGGCAGTTCGCATTGCTTGCTATTTCGGCCGGGAGTGAGGCTGGAGTTTGTACACCCGGGACCTTGGAATGTCGAGGGACAGGGTAACTTTGCTGTCAAGAGCGCTTTGGCAGTGGTGCATTAGGTAGAGAGAGACCTTTACCTCCCGGTGAACCTGACAGTCTCATAGGAAGCTTTGCGTGTTTGACATTCGAGTGGCTAATGCAACATGACATTGGCTGTAAATTACCATATTAATTCGTTTCCTTCCAGTGTAGGTTATTTCTACCATTCTCCTTAACATCTCTAGAGTTCTCCAAATGATCACTTTCCACTCGTATCTCTGTCGACTTCATGATGTACCGTCGGCTGGAACTCGAAGTTTCATCGTCCAACCGATTCCACTGCGTTCCCCCTTTGCGGCCGCTGAACGATGTGAGTTCCGCATCATTCTGTACTGGTCAATGCTATAAACTTGAGAAAATGGTGGCGTGGATCGTTACCTCTTGGCCATTCGGTTTGGACCTCTCGCCAGACGGCGTCGTCGAGTCTCGGTAAAACGTCTGGAACAACTTTCGCAGTGGAGGCAAAGAGCAGGCAATTATCCCCAGGCCAGCCTCTAAAATAGTCCAAAGAGTGATGTGGCCCCAATTATCTGCAAGCATGGCGTCAGCTGGCATGTCTCTCGTGTCAAGAGGGCAACAATGCGTACACAAAGATTCATCAGGATGCTTAACAGCGTCGTAGGTATGGTAATACCCCATGCGTACCAAACCAGCAGCACTGCCAAAAATTCCCAAGCTCAGAATGATTTGCAAAGATATCTTCCTTCGTCTTGGCATCTGGAGGCGCTGCAAGATGAAGAATGGCGTAATCGAGCACGTCCAGTCGACCATGGCGAGCACGACTGATCCAACGTAGCTGATGATGATCCAGCCATGCTTGATTCGACAATAGCCGCTTAAATCATGTTAACTCATTCGGAGCCTCGAGCCGGAGGCCACTCACAGTTTCTCGTTCCACATCGCCGGAAGGGGCGAACAGCTGACGAATATGATAATCATGCAAACGACGGCATTCACCCCGAGGACAGCCACATTGACCAAAATGACGCATGTGTATATCTTGATCGAACTGCACAAGCGTATGATCATGATTGCCATTGCAAACTTTGTCAAGACCGAGGACGCAAAGTACATAATCTCAAAGTAAAACATGTACTCCTTGACCTTGACTTGGTAGTATGGAAGCATGCCGTCGGGAATCTGGCTGTCGTGAGCCCCGAGGCCCCAGTTGGTGGCAAGGATGAGAAATACAGCTGATGGTAAGAGAGGGGCCTAGTTTTACTATCAGATGAATGAATCTTCATGGCATGGTTTCCGATACACATACCCATCCGGCTAGGGCGAGAATGTCATCCCATCCCCATGCCCGCTCAGACCCCGACAGCTTCCATCTCACGTGGGTGCGGAGGAAGATGATGAGTGTAGAAAGAACGCAAAAGACGTAGGTGATAGCCTGGATGGTCGTGGTGAATGCTTCCGTTGGCAATTGAGGAAGTGTGTGGGCGATTTGTGATATCCTCTGGCCTTCCTCCATTCCAGCTAATGGCTGTTGCGTCACCCGAGGCAAGACGATAAGGCCTGGCGCGTTTCAGGACTCAGCTCTCGAAAATGTTGAAGGAATGGAACCAAGGCAAACTTGCTCGAGCGGTTAAAGACGCGGCAGAATTGATAGCAAATACTTATAGACAGCACAGTCCGGATGGCATCGTCCACCAACGGACCAACACGCAGTTGGTCTAGATCAAGCAAACGACATGAAGGCCCGCAGTCAACTGCAAACTGCTTGGCTTGGCTCAGATCTGTCGCCCAGATGAGACTTCAATTGCCACTTCCGCACCCTCGGGCCGACATTCCTCTGGGAGAAACAAGGTTAACTATATTGCAAGGCTAAGCAAACAATCCGTCGGCACATTATAATGCGTACTTTCATAGTCTCAACTCGACAAGAGAGAATGGCTACTACACTTGTAAGAATGGCAATCACCGACACCGTTACATGTTGCTGATTTGGTGGCAAAAGAATTAATGAGGTGAAACGACAGCACTAGAGAAAATCTTGTGGAAACCACATACATGCAGTTGTACATGGGGGATGTCGGTATCTAGCAAATTATTGCCTGTCGTAACACTAACACTGAAACTGGAATATAGGTATTTCCCACATATCAGAGGTGATAAACACAAGAGACAATATACCACGAAACACATCAACGCAGATATTGTATTCCTTATGAGCAACTAGCCGGCCAGCACTTGGCCACACAGAGAAGCGCCCTTTCACTTGGACGTCGGGCCGTGATGAGAGGCTGCCACCAACGAAACGTTGCTTGCCGGCAGTGGGACTGCGGATGAAATCGCAATGGACTTCGCGCTGGTTGGCTGTGATCCTACGATCCTTGTTCGAATGTCCCTGATGTGGATGCGCTAATTGATCGTCAAGCTCGCTTGTGTTGGTTGTCGAAATTGCTGACTGAATTTGAACCCGATACTTCAAAGAACAATGGGCAAGTTGCGAGCTGAAAGAGTTCCGGTAAGTGTGTATGTGGCCTGGTCGTTCTTGGCGCTGGGATGGAAATATACGACTCTTCCAAGATGCAAATCATTCGACATCTAGAGAACGGCAAGTTCAGCAGCAGCTCCATTTCATGTGGTTCGAGGATAATGTAGTCATGAACTACAGTAAGTGTCGACACAAACTGATTAGCAGACAGACCGCAAACATGAACCGGCATACTCGACCCGTCCTGACCCATTGGTCTTTCAAAACAACCGAGCTCCAAGCGGTCGAAGCTTGTTGACCCCTCAGCCGGCAGGCTTCCGAGTGGAGCAAGATGCGTGCTCATGAATCGCCTGGAGAACACCTTGGGACATCATATTCCTTTCTACATCGCCTGGCGGAGATGTCTTCAGATCCGAAAACAGAAAGCCCACCAGGAGCCCGGTCAATATGACCGACGAGGCCAGATCCATGAGTAGAATTTGTAGGCTCGCTTACATGCTGTCAGCTGACAAGCATAAACACCACAGCAAACACATGTGTCACGCGGCGTACAGTTCAGAGATCGTCTCATGGGTATTGCGCCTTTGACACCCAGATATTGCGGAAGAGACTCCGCGGCGAGGCCAGACCCCCCATCCGAGTACTGTGAAGGGCCAGAGACGTCCCGTCCCATCCTGCCGACAGGGGTAGATCTGATGTGTCAGTGGCACATGCAGAGCGATGGGGGCTCACGCAGTACTCTCTTTATTGTAGTACACTGACTTATGCCCCCTTAGCCCTGTTCCTCATGTTTCTTGGAAATATTCATCACTCGAAGTTCGCCTTGTGCGACGTTCCATAACTTGACCTTCCAACCACAGGATGCTGGGCTTTTTGCTAGGCCAGCGGCAGGGGCTGCAGCGTGTGTCAACAGACCAAGTCGTGCCTGCGGGCTTTTTCGATGATACTATCATTTTTCGGACGTTTGTTATGTACACGCTCTTCGTCTTCGATGACGTTCTCGACATTGAGAAGCTTCGAGACTCTTTAGCCCGTGTGGTCAGCCGTCCGGGCTGGAGGAAGATGGGGGCTCGTTTGAGAAGAAATGTAATGGCAAAGCCTTCATTCAGCCCCCATCCCTCAGTATCTGACAAGTTTCATAGGCACTGGGAGGGCTCGAGCATCACATCCCGCAGTCCTTTACCGAGGACCGACCAGCTATCGGTTTCGACCACCAAGATTGGAGTGGCGTCGACGCCAAAGACCACCCTGTGGCTTCGCGTATACCGCACCCTCCCGAAGATGGGAAACCGGCGATTGTAGGCAACCCAGACGACTTGACGGATCTCTACCTCGGGCCAAATATTCCGAAATGTGCCGACGACTATCTCTACTCAGATCGTCCCGAGCTCGGTCTACGAGTAGTTTCGTTCAAGAGCTCAACGATAGTCGTCATCCACTGGATCCACCTCGCTTTCGACGCCATGGCCAAGCATGATCTTCTGAATGCCTGGAAACTCATGCTCGAAGGGAGGGAGGACGAAATACCTCGGCCACTGCCTTCAGACAGCTATGTGCTCGAGAGTGTTGGCAAAACTCCAACAGAGCCTCATAAACTGGCCAATATCCATTTGTCGATACCAGGGCTGTTTGCATGGGGACTCAGAAATATCTACAACCTTGCCCTTACGAGGAAGGAAATCCGCATGCTATGTATCCCAGAAGAGTTTCTCGCCAAGTTACGGAACCAGGCTCTCGAGGAGCTCGCCACTAATACCAAAGAGGGGGAACACGAAGGGACACCATTTCTCAGTGAGGGCGACGTCCTTCTTGCCTGGATGACGAGACTTGCAATAGTCAATGTTCCAAGGAACACGAACAGATCAGTAGGAAGCCACTCTCGTGCTGCGACTGAAAAGTAGGCTAACGACAGAAGGTTGCTATCCAGCAAGCATACGAATGTGTCAGGGCGCGCCAGTGGCCCCCAGCAGGGCCACTGCTTAGTCATCCGTAAGAGGGGTATTTAGGCCACGATAGCTGGGATCCCAGGTTAAGGAGTCAGATTCGAATATATCAACAACCTCATACCTATATTTGCCCCCTATATAGATCTATTACTTAGATACTACACCTATCCCTGACATATTTAAATCTCTACCTAACCTTAGGGGTTCTAACTAGTGGGTTATATAGGGGGTATTAGTATAGTAGAATCGACAATTTCAATATACGATACCTATACGGCTATACTAGCAAAGCCGTACAAGAGAGGTACTAGTATGCCTTAGTGCGGTAAAAGTGATAATTTCGATATATACATAATACCTATATAGCTATACTATCAATACTACTATATAAAACTACTATACAAGGCTACTATAACGAAGCTATCCTAGGAGAGGTATGCTAGAGGGGTACTAGTATAGTAGTGACGATTCCGATATAATAATTATAAGGCTACTATAATAAGGCTATTACTATAAAATATATGAGGCTATAATAGCTATTATAAGAGAAACATATAAAACTATAATAAGGTTATTATAAGAGAGGTATATAAGGGGCCTTAGTAGGGTACTAGTATAGCTAAGATAATAATTTCGACATATATATAAAAGAGGTATACTAGAGGGGTATTAATACTATACTAGTATAATAGGGTAGGCGTGTACAGGCGTATATACGGCGGTAGACATAACTGCCTATCTGCGTTATATGCGCAACCTTCAAAAGGTATATAACTATAAGTCGTCTACTTGTAGTTCTGCTGTATTTAAGTATATATAGGCATATGTGCCCTGTGCTTTGTATGCGCCCTGTGCGCGCCTATAGGTAGTTATACTGGCCCGTAACACTACCTTTCCTCTCGTGTCTCGCGCCTGCCCTGCTAGTTATAGACTTATAGGTATACTGCTACTATATACGAAAGTATATACCCCTAAGGCTTAGCCCTACTCGACTCTAGGGCTAGGGCTCCCTGTAAGCTAGGGTTCGTTACGTATATATAAACGCATGCTTCTTATATGCCTCGAATCCTAGACTTAAGGGTTAACTTGTAGTATATAATAGGGTAGGCGCGTATAGGTGTATATATAGCGGTAGATATAACTGCCTATCTGCGTTATGTGCGTAACTTTCAAAAGGTATATAACTATAAGTTATCTACTTATAGTTCTGCCGTACTTAAGTATGTATGGGCATGTGTGCTTTGTGCTTTATATATGCCCTGCGCGCGCCTATAGGTAGTTATGCTGGCCTGTAACATTTATGAAGTATATATAATATATTAAATAATTCAAAACTCCTCTAAAACCTGATAAATCCTCCTTATAATATAATTAAACTTCTTATATAGAAATTAAGTATTACTAATAAGATATTAGCTTTATTAATTATACTACTATTATAATAAGACTAGATATTACTTATATAGTAAGCTAATTATTAT
>RYZW01000260.1:8305-51574 GCA_004367215.1 Colletotrichum trifolii | reverse complement strand
TTAGTCTAGGGGATATTAAAGTTATAGATATTAAGGTTATAATAAATATTTAAATAGAGTACTTATAGTTAGTAGTAATTGAATATCTTGAGATATTTGAATTATGTATAGTTGTGAGGGTATAAGGGTATAAAGGTATAAGGTTGTTGTAGAAGGAGTTATTATATATAATTAGGGGGCAAAATCTAGTGTATATTATGTATAACTAAACGTAGCTAAATATAATACGTGTAGTCCTATTTTGTCTAGTTAAAGTAAAGCGAGGCCTATAGAGATAGTGCTACGGCTAAGAGTTATTCTAGTGAAAACTCTATTACTTAAATATATTATTCTTAATATACCCTTCTAGCCTTGAAGGTTTTACCTATAAACTAACCTTTTAAATAACACTATTAATACTCTATTTATATCTTATAAGAAGCCTTCTAAATAACCCTATTACCCTTATTAAACCTCTACCCTTATAATAAGAAAAGTAGTACTATTTTTAGGTAGTTTAAATACTTCTTATTTACTAGGGGGGCATTTTAGGTATTAGGTTTCTAATACCCCTAATATCTCGAAATTCCTCTTCTCACTATAACTCTAGGTATCTTAACTAGTCTATTATATTAATTTAAGTAATAAAAGTACTAAACTAGCGACTTCAGAGAAGCTTCGTGAAGCTATTAGCTATAAGGTCCCCTAAAAGTATATATTTAATCTTAAAACACCCTTACTAAGCCTCTTAATATAGTTAGTAGTTATAGATATCTATATATCTTAATTTTATATATAGTTAAACTATTTTAACTATTACTAGGTATATTATCTACTAGTTATTATACTAGATTTAGATAACTAGGTAAAGCTTATATACCCTACCCTTACTAAATATATTTATCGAGAAATTTACTCAAAATATGATAATAAAATAACTAGCGAAAATAGCCTCTTAAATAGCTTAAAATAATACTAAAAGCTTTGTTTTAGTTGTTAAAGTAGTAATAGTATTTTATTTATTAGCTTATTATATTATTAGGCTTCTAAAGAAACGTATAGTATATACTTGAGAGCTTTTTCAATTATTACTATTATCTATAAAACTAGTATTTATAGTAATAATAAGGTTGTTAAATAGATTGCTAGCTTTATACCTAAACTCGAGGCAAAAGTTCTTTATCTCGCTAAAATATTATATTATTTATTCAGCTTTAATATAATAGTTATCTAAAGAGTTCTAGTTAAAACGTAATAGTTAGCTTATTATATAAGTAATATCTAGTCTTATTATNGTAATATTTAGTCTTATTATAATAGTAGTATAATTAATAAAACTAATATTTTATTAGTAGTACTTAATTTCTATATAAAAGGTTTAATTATATTATAAGAAGAGTTTATTAGGTTTTAGAGGAGTTTTGAATTATTTAATATATTATATATATTTTATAAAGTATTTAAAAAGCTTTTTAATATATATTATTTACGAGAATTATAGCTATTATACTATTTAATCTTGAATAACTTTAATACTAAAGAACTACTATAAATCTTTACTTCCCTCGAAATAATATTTCTTTTAGAGGTTTANTAATGTTTCTTCTAGAAGTTTACTAATAATATAAGTATTTTAGATATATTTTTAAGGAGAAAGAGAGTATATAATTATTAATATAGAAGAAGAAGATAATACGCCCCTTAAGCTAGTAATAAAGCTTTCTTATAGTAAGTTTAAAACTAAAGTATTTAAGGTTTATTTTTAAGTAGTATTACTAGAAAAAGGGGGATCTCTAAAAGCTATATAGTATTTTATTTAAGTAGTAGATCTCATTTTTCGTTTAATAACCTAGTAGTATCTCTATATAAATAACTTCGTCGAGTATTACGTATACGAATACGTTAATTATATTATATTAAAGTAGTTTAAGATTAAAGTAATTAGTAATTACTATAAAAGTTTAAAATAATATACCTACTAGGGTTATTATATAGGTTTCATAGTTATCTTATAACTATTAATCTCTATAAATAATAAAATAAGTTTTAATTTTTAGGAAATACTTATACTTATTAAGCTTATAAATATAAATTTAGTAGTACTTTAAAATCTTCAAGCTTCTCATAAGAGTTCTACTAATTTTACTCTAGAAATAAGATTTAATATAATTCCCGAGATAAGCTCTTTTAGCTACTACTATTACTTTAGTATATAAATAAGTAAGTACTACTAAGTAAAATATAAGTAATAATTATAACTTCTACTATAAGACTCCTAGAGTAAAAGCTTCTACTTTCCCGTATTTTAAGTATTCTCTAATATCTAATTTATTTTATAGTTAAAGTTTATTATTAAAAATCCTAATATTTATATTTTAGAATCCTTAAAAAAGTTAAATTTCTAGGACTTTTTCTAGTTAATTATTTATATAACTCTATAGTTATAAATAGGAGTATTTTAGAGTATCTCAAAATAACTAAAAAGTACTAGCTAAAAAAATAGCTTTAAATAAAAACTTCTTTATTATAATATAGTATCTTATCTATCCCTTATATTTAATTTTCTCTAGTAATATCTAAACTCCTTATTCCCCTATAGTCTCGTTTATATAAATAAGATTATAGAAGAATATAACAAGTAACTCTAGAGGGATTATTAATATAAACTTTATAGTTTTAAATATTTTATAAAACTTAGAAATAATTACTATATAGATATAAGATTTCGAATTACTATAACTATTTCTTATTATATTAATTACTTTATTAAACTCTTTATTTAGGTTTAAATAAGTAACTAAACTAACTTTAAGTAGCTTTATTATAGTTATTTACTCTTATAACTATTAAGTAACTTTATTAGAATTAAACTATTTAAAGTTATCTTATAGAAAAGCTAAATTTCTATTAAAGAAAAGTATTTCGTTAAAAGAGATATTATAGGTTATAATAACCTTATTTTAGAGTAGGTTCTATATTTAATACTAGTTAGTTAAAGTATAGTTAACTAAAAAGCTAATAAAAATATACCCCTTAAAGTATATTAGCTAGGTATACTAGCTAGTTATATTTTAACTTTATATCTATAATTAAAATAAAATATTTATAGCTATAGGTATAAAAGTAAGCTAAGTCTAGTTTCGTAGTATTATCTTCTTAAGTAGTTTCGTGAAGTTTCTTATATAGTATTTACTAGCCTAAAAGATATAATAGTATTTAGTTATAAAAGAATACTATAGCCTATAGGGTTTTAGGCTAGAGATCGTGAAGTAACTTACTACTATGCTTTATAGTTCTCGTGTAAGCTTTAATAATTATTCTAATATATTTAGTATTCCTATTTTAGCTTTAAATATATAAAATAGATAGCTTAAGGCGTATACCTCGAGAAGTAAAGTCTGATTTTAATTTTGTATATTTAAAAACCTTATTATTATGCTTGAAAACCTTAATATTAATACTATACTAGTATTTAAGGAGTATTATAAAACTCTTATATACTCTTATTATTATAGTTCTAGTATAACTAATAAGATAAAAATCCTAAAAATAATTAGTAGCTTGATTTATGAATATTAAAGTAGAACTATAACTACTATAACTTTAGTAATAGGGGTGAAAGTTAAAAGTAATATATTCCCTAGGGGTAGTATATAAAGTATTCTTATATTTTATATAGTGAATCTTTCGTTTAGTTTTACTAATATTATATACTTTTTATACCTCCTTAGGAAGCTAGTAACTATTATACTTCGAATAGTTATTAGTAATCTAAATACTTTATATAGTAGAGATAAGGTAATTTAGAAGTTTTCTACTAGGATACCCTAAGTACTAGTACTAGAGTTATTTATTATTTTTAAGGGGTTTTAAATAGTATTTATAGTATACTACTAGTATTAGTAATATCTGGGAAAATATGTATACTATACTAATTATATAGCTAAAATAATTAATCTCTTATAAAGTATATAGTATTNAAAGTATATAGTATTCGAGAATTTACTAGTTATATTAAATATTAATAGTTATAATTTTAGAATAGTTACTCCTCTATAGTTAAGATAAGTAATTTAGCTTAGTATCTTAATAGTAGTTTTTTTATAATTACTAAAAAGAGATAACGTTTATTACTAGAATAGTATAAAAAGTAATATTATAGAACTATAACTTAATTTCTTCATTCTTTATAGTTTAAATAAAGATTTTAGTATTTCTATAATTTTTAATTAGTATAAATTTTATACTATATTAAATATAGTTTTTTATAGGAGTTCTTTAAAGAATTATAAAATACTTTATATCTTAGAAGATATAAATTAAAATGCCTGAATTAAGGATAAAAGAGTCTTAGAAGGGGTATTATTAAAGCCCCTCTTTATAATATATTTACTATATTATATTATAGCTAATTTAGCTAGAAAGCTAACTATATAGTTACTATTATTAAAAGCTTTGAATTCTTTTTAAAAAGTCTAAATTTAAAGCTAATAATTACTTAATTTTCTTTTTAGTTAAAAGGTTTAATACTTAACCCTTATAGGCTAACTAAGGATATACGTAGTAATAGTATACTAAAAAGTAACTTAAGTTATATTTCAGAAAGTATAGGGGTTTATTAAAGCTTTAGAAATATTTCTTATTATTTTAAATATTTAAAGTAGATATAGGGGTTTCTATTAAGATATTAAAAGTATTATAACCTATTTTACTATACTAGAGAAATTTAGAGAAGTATTAAATAACTTCTATAATAACTAAGATAATTTTATTTAAAAGTATTAAATCTAAATAGTTATAGATTATAAGTATATAGTTTTAAATATAGGTTTTAATAGGTAAATAAGCTGTTGAGATTATAAGATTATGAATTTATAATATTCTAGTAATAAATTAAATATAGTTAATTATTTAAGCTTTCATATATAGTATCTTACTATTTCTNTATAATACTCTAGTAATAGATAGAATATAGTTAATTACCTAAGCTTGATATATAGTATTTTATTATTTCTAAAACTATACTTTAGTTATTACTTTTAAAGTAAAATATTTAAATCTTAAGGACTAGAATATTTTATAGTATACTATAGTAATATTTTAGAAATATAAATTATCTATAATACTAAAGTAATTATAGAAATATATAACTAATATAGCTATATCCTCTTCTATATAGTAATACTAATACTATAATACTTTACTTCATATATTTAAAAATCTAACTTAGTAGGTAAATATAGTTTGAATACTTATATTAGTAATTATAAGTTTTTAAAATATAGAGATTATAGAAAATTATATTAGTTTTTAGGTTTTTCTCTATAAAATCTATAATATCCTTTATATAAACCTCTTTAGTAGTATTAATTAAGAATTATTAATTTTCTTTATAATCAATCTTTCTAGGGGTAAAGCTATTGAGAATAACTATTTTAGGTATCTTATAAACTTATTCGTATTACTTAGTTTTCAGAAAGTTACTTTAAAGTGACTTTTAAAGAAACTTTAAATAGAAACTTTAGCGAATTATTATTTAAAGATTAAAGTATTCCTATAGATTATAAGTTTTAGCTTTTACCTGAAAGGTATTATACTAGATAAGTTACTAATTAGCTCTTTTAAGAACTAAAAGAAAGTCATTTTTAGTAGATATCTTAGTAGTTAAAATATATAATATATGCTTTTTAGCCTAGTAGCTTTTTAGTATTGTGAGATTCTTAATTATTATACGTAATTAGGGGGTAAAATCTGGTATATATTATGTATAACTAAATATAGCTAAGCGTGCTATATAAGGCTTTATTTTAAGCGGTTTAAGTAAAGTGAAGCCTGTAGAGATAGTACTATAGCTGAGGTTTCTTCTAACGAAAACTCTACCGCTTAAGTACGTTATTCCTAATAAGAACTTTAGGTTATTTCTAGTACTTATAAGATAGTTAATAGAAGAGAAGTTTTTTCATTAAGTATTTTTACTATTCTTAAATTTCTAAATATTTTAAGAATAGGATTGTGTTTTCCTTTAATAATTAACTTAACTAGTAGTTTCATAACTTTTCTTATAAGTATTTTATATAAGTTTTATTTTAAATAAAACCTTTTTCTATTGAGTTTAATATTTTAGGTAACAATAATCTTCTAAAAAGTAGGGATTTCGATTTTATATAGGTTATAAATATTTAGAATATAGTTTATTAGGTATTTGATATATCTTTTTACTTTAATTGTAAATACCTTTTTAAAATACTTTATTTATAATATTTCTTAAATAGGTATATTTGATAACTATAGGTATAAATCTATCCCTAGTAATGTTATAAATCTTAATAAAAGCTTAGACTATACTCTAGTACTTATTAATAAAAATACTATTTATATTAGGTTTCTTTAATTTTATAGAATAATCTCTAGTTATTTTGAATATTTAGAGATATATTATATTATATAGCTATTATTTGAATTAACTCTCTTTATAGTTCAGGTAATAGGTTTATAGTTTCTTATATTTTTATCCTTTAGGTAATTAGTTTGTTTCTATTATATTTACTTATTCTAACTAGCTTTTTAGTTTAAGACGGAAATAGCTTAAAATTGATTTTTGATTCTATTATATATTTCTAGGAACTAGTTTCTCTATTAATTACTATTACTATTCTTTTAATATCTTACTAAATCTTATAAATTAATTAGACAATTTCTCTATTTATTTATTCATGTTTCAAATATTATTAATATTTAGAAAACTAAACTATAGGCTTTATTAAGTAATATAAATGAAAAGATAAGGTTTGAAAATTGAATCTTAATAATAAGAATTTATGAGTTATTTATATATATGTTAGGGAAGTTCAATAGGTCTTAAATAATATAGTAAAATAGTTAAAATAAGTATAATTCTAAAGTTTATCTAGAGATAACCTATTGAGAATAAGTTATTATATAATAGAAGTAGTCTGATTACTTTAGCTTTATAGTCTAAATTTCTTAAATATTAAAAACCAAATATTTAAAAGTAATCTAGTTTAGATCTTTTACTTACAAATACTATATATAAGTATTATTAGAGTTTAGTTCTAGGAGAATTACTTTAAGATATAGTTAAGAAAATAGGATATATAGTAATTCCGAGATACTACTAGAAGCATTTAAATAAATTAAAAATTGGTTTAAAATAGATTTATATTTAAGGAAATGAAAGTTGTATTTTCTAAGTAACTATTGTATAATAATAGAGTATTTGTTTAAGTTAAATCTAAGAATATAGTTTAGTTTTATATATTAGATCTTAGTTTTATTAAGAAATAAAGTTTCTAAGATAATATTAGTATAGAAGCCTTGAATATAGGTACTATTATCTAATATTAAATTAAGTATATTTGTTCTATTTAAATTATTAAGGATTTTCTTAATGATTCTTTTATTTATTCTTATTATAGGAAAGTTAGTTGAATTATATTAAACTAAATTTATTCCTTTACTAACCTTCAAAAGTCTTTTTCTGAGAAAGTCTATTAAGTTAGTAATACAGATTACTTTAAAATTATTAAAGATTATACTCCTTAAAGTATATAAGGCTTTTAAGTAGTTAAGAAAACCTTTAGGGGAATTTTAGTTAATTCTTTAAGGAAAGTAAGAGTAATAGTAATATATATTAAATTAGAAAAGTAGTAGTTATTACTATATCTACTACTTAAGAGAACGAATTCAGCTTTTAAAGTATTTAAAAGAATTTCTTTAACTTTATTAGTATATTCCTTAGAATTTAGCTGATTCATTTTAGCTAGTTTCTATTATAAAGTATAGAGTACTGAGTTATTTGTTTTATGTATAATACTGTTTTAAGTAGTAACTAATATTCAAATATTTGGAAATCTAGTATATAAGTTAGTNAGAAGTAATAGTTATAAATACTAATAATATTAAAGATATAATAATCTATATAAAACTACTATTTCTCCCTAGATTTCTTAATAAAAAAGATAAGTATTCTAGTTATAAATAAGCTAGCCTAAACCTAACCTTTATCTATTAAGTCTATAACTTAGTATTAAACCTTAAGGAAATACTTTTTTAGTATATTATATAGTAGTTTTTATAACAGGTCTAGCTTAGTTCTATCTAATGTTTTTTAAGTAAATATAATAGTTAAAAAACCTTTTATATAGAAAAAAGCTAGAAGTTTTCTCTTTATTAAAAAAGTTTATAAAAAAAGTATAAATAACTAGCAGAATAAGTAGTAGCTACTCTAAAATTATAAGTAATATAGGTACTAAGACTATATTAATCTATACTAAACTAGTTACTAATTACTTATATCCCCCCTCTTCTAAACTAGAAAATATTATAGCTAGTAATTTAATAGGATTTATAAATCTATCTATATATATTTCTTTTAATATACTATTAATAACCTAAATAATTAAGCTACTAATTAAATTTATTTATATTTTATCTCTTATAAAATCTAAAATAACTTATTAGTATTATAACTATAATTTCCTAAAAATAATTAAAGATACTATCCCTAGGATTATATAGAATAAAATTTCTAATATTTAATTATTAAAGTTAATCTATACTTTAATTATTTTCGTAATATAAATTTCCTAATTAATACCTAGAATAACACTTAACTAGTATAGTTATAATAATATCATTAATATAAAATCTTACTATTTTATAAATTCCTTACTAACTATTCTATAATAATTATAATTACTATTAACTTAGATAGAAATAAAAAACTTATTATTTTTTAATATAGAAACTAAGAAAAATAACTTATCTATTTATCTCTATATTTCTCTAATCTTATCTATTACTATAATATTATCCTTAATAGTTATACTAAGCTACTTTTTAGGGAATTCCTTCTAAGAAACTAATTTTTTTCTTTATTATCTATAATCTTTTTATCTAACTATAAAACCTAAATATTAATATTAGAAACTACTAGTAGGTAAATAAGTTAAAGTTTATATTCTATAATAAAGTAATCCTTAGTATTATAATATATATAAATACTAGTTTATATATATTTTTAAATAATTATAGAATTTACCTAATAGGCTTTATATACCTTTATAACAGGAGTTAACTAAGGTTTACTAACTATAGTAATTTATTTATTTGATTCTTTATAGTATTAAAAAGTAGTATTATAGTAGTATTATACTAGTATTATACTAGTATTAAAGTAGTATAAACTACTTTTATACTTATTATCTATATATCCCTATTCTAATTAACTATTAGTTCTAACTAGAGAAAAGACTATAGCTATCTATAGTATTATAATTCTATATTAAAGATCTCAAGGTCTATTATAATTATATAGTAGTACTAAATAGTAGTATAATAATCTATTGAGCTAATATTATAATTAATAGTAGCTATTTTAATTTAGTAAGAGAAAGTTAGATAGAAATAGTTCAGCTTAATATCCCTTACTTAGTTATACCCCTTTATTTATCCTATAACTAATTTAAACTTAATAAAAAACTTAGTAAATATCTATTGAAACCCTTAATAGAAATAGCGAATCTTCTCGAAAATTTAAGTATTATAATAAAGGTTCTTATAATACTTAGTAAAATACTAGAAAAATATATTAATATCTTAATTATATTATAGTTTTTATATAGTATAAAAATTACTAACCTATATCTAAACTTTAAATGGTAAGCTAATTGATGAGTATTACTAGAAATCTTTAGATTCCTTAATAAAAACTTAATTAACTTCTAATTTATACTATATAATTATCTATTATATAAGAAAATAAAGAGTATTACTATTAAAAGGGATACTAATAGGGAGTAGTTTTTACTTTAGATTAGGTATTTATAATACTTATAAAACTAAGTTATAATCTATTTAGAGTTTCGTAAAAGTATCTCAAAAGGATTAGTTCTTATCTTTTACTAAATTAGTCTACTATTAATCTATTAAAAACCTTATAAAAAGCTCTAGATTAGTCATATCTACTATTAACTTTTTACTATTTTCTATTTCTTTTAATATTTATTATTTACTACTAAGTTAAACTTAAGTAAGGAATTTATTAATATTAGAAACTAACTATAAGAAATACTTTAGTAGTATTTTAATAGTATTATAATAAACTTAAAAAGTTTATATTTAAAGTAAAAACTCTTTACTAAACTATAAGGGTAGTAATTATACGGAACCTTAATAGTAATATCCTATATAAGTTCTAAAGCTTAGGTCTATAATATATATAGTAAAAAGAAAAAGTTACTAGTATTAGTAATACTATACTATATAGTATACAGTACTATGTACAGTAGATATACCTCCACATATATATAATATATATAACTTTATACTTCTATATATATAATATATATATAACTATATACTTTATACCTTACTAGTAATACCTATTACTAGTTATAACTTAGTACTATAATAATTAGTAAGTAACTACTATATTATGAATCTAAAACCTTATATACTTATATATAAATATATAATATAGTAATAATAATAAATACTAAGCCTTTTTTATACCTATACAGCGGGATCATATACAGTATACATTACTCTCTAGATAAACTAATAATTACATATATAGATAGTATTAAAATATAGAAAAATAACAATAAAGAAACTTATAATAATATATTATTATAAATATATATTACTATTAATTTATTTAGTAGAGATTATCATATACTATATATAATCTCGTCATATAAGTATAAAAGATTCTAGTATTTATTATTATTATTACTTTATTACATAGCTATATATATAACTATATAAAACTCTAGATCTATAGTATAGTAATTATCTATTAACTATTATAGTAATAAGTTATAACTAGTAATAAGTATTACTAGTAAAATATAGAAGTATATAGCTATATATACTATATATATATATATATATATATAGAAGTATATAAATATATATATTGTATACGTGTAAAGGTATATATACTATACGTAGTAGCGTATACTATATAGTATAGTATTACCGATAATTATACTATATAAAATATCTTTTAATTAAGCTTTTTCAACATAAACTATATTTCAAAGAAACAACCTCATAGAGTAGTAAAATCGTAGTAAATTAGTAAGAAATGACGTTAAGTGGGAATCAGCATATAGAGCTTACCCTTGCGGGATTACGTTAACATGGTCCCGCGGGTACGTACACGGGGAACGTCTAGGTCTCTCTCACCAGCCCTCGAGTCCGACTCGCTAGCCGTCTTGGGAACCATGTTTACCTCGCCGTGGCAACTTCCCTCTATTATCCCAGTCACTATTGTAAACACACTGGCTGCTTGCAACGTTAACCTCGTCTCCTACCTTTGTGTCTTTAACCACGGCTGTCTCGACTGATTGTGTATCTATTTTCAATCTTGCTTCGCTGGGCGTTCAATCGACAGTTTAGTCTGATCGTCTGATCGCTGCAAAGTCTTGTCTCGCATCGATCACTTCGGAAACCCTCGACATCCTATTGACAGGCATACGCGCTCACGGTTGAGCCAACCATATCACCGGCATAATGCCTTGCACAACGAGGAACATGGACTCTCTAGAGGCAAGTCAAGGTCTGAGTACCGGTTGCGGCCTCTTGCTGATTTTTGTCGTAGAGGATGGCTGCAATACATGACCTCGAATTGAAGCACCAAAGGCACAACCACCAGACCGAATTGATTTCTAAAGAGGAGACCTCGCGCAGACAAAAGGTAGCGAGACATGTGCTTCTGGCAGAGAATTCGACACTGCGCGAGCAGCTAGCGGAAAAGATGGCCTGCCTCAGCAAGCTGGGTGATCGATACGACGAGGCGTCGGCTGAGCTTGATTCAATGCGCGCAACAAACCGCGAGCGGGACTCCCAGCTCAAGTCCAGGGCCCGAGAAATTGCACACATGAAGGTAAGTCATTGTTGGATGGTTTCTGTGCGGTACGCTTTGTCCTAGCTGACGGTATGTCAGGCTGAGCTTGAATCTCTCAACAACTTGTCACAGGAGTCCACCAAAGTTTTGTCGGAAAAGCTGTCTCTTTCCCGAGAGATCAACTCACTTAGACCAGAAGTGGAGCATTTGCGGTCACAGATGGCGCATCAACATAGCATTGTTGAAAAGAATCTTATCTTGGAACGCCAACTTGAAATGGCCGAAGTCGAGTTGGTCGCCGAGAGACGAGCGAGAGAGCAACACGCAGCCCAGGCTGAGGTCATGATTCTGGCTGAAGAAAACCTTAGACAGAAGATCAAGGTTGCAGAGGATACGTCTACAGCTGAGAAGAGGGAAAACGAGCGGCTGCATCAAGAACTCGACGCCGTCACTTCAATGGCTCAGATCGTTGAAGATGACAAAGATGCCGTACATGTATTGACGAAGAAACTGCGGGAGACAGAGACTGCCATGACAAACGAGAGGCGGGATCATGAGCGGCTGCTCAAGGAGCGCGACTTAGTTCTGTCGGATTTGAAAGCCCAGAACGAAGCCATGCAGCAACGTCTCGACATAACCAAAACCAAGCTCCGAAATACCCAAGAAGAGCTCAAGTCAGCCCGCGCAGAACTCGTCCAGACTCGGCCATCCGTCGTAGCAACTACCACGACTGTACCTACTTCGCGCCTCGACGGCGCGAAACGGAACGCACGCAAACGACGGGTCGAGGATCTCTCCGTGCACGACAGGAGCATCGGAACGCCCGACGATACCGCCCGTAGCAGAAGAGCAGTCAAGAAGAAGGGAAATGAGCAGACACTGGTTGGGGAAAAGTCACTCTTCTCTATCACCCCGTTTCTTGCTAAGAGTAAGACGATTAGTGTTGAAGGAACGGCCGTAGAAGAAGACGATGAGGACATAGCAGATGTCAGCTACGTTCCCTCGGCACATCTACATGTTCAGGAAGCTGCTACAGATGCAGGAGTCGGATCCGGGTCCGATTCGGTAGAGGCGGCCGTCGTGGATGATGTATTGACTGTGGCGTATCCCCTAGAAGCATCTGAGGAGAACCTAAGCGGACATAGAACGTTGCGTGGCGTGGACTTCAAGAAGCCACGGGGTCGACCTAAAAAGGCCTTGACCGAAGCCTCGCCCAACATGCCCAAGAAAGCCTCCTTGGGTGCCAAGCCTTCGTCCAAAGCGACAGCCGATTTCCACCTTGGATCGGAAGGCACGTCCCAAGCTAAGGGGCGCGAGGCTACTCTTCGAGCGAGAGATCACAAAACAAGCGAAGAGGTGGCTTCTAACGCAGCAGCAGGGATAGTCTCGGGGGATCAGGATATCAAGAAAAAGAGGCGTAAACTCGCTGGGGATTCTGCGAACTTGTTTGATGAAGACGGAGGAGACGAAGACGACGCGGCCAACTCAAGACGACCAGGGAAGGCAATGGTGGGAGCTGGCAAAGCTCTTGGCAAGTCCCATCTGACGATGGCACGAAACGCTGCTGCTTTTGGCAAGAGGACGTTCTCACCATTGAAAAAAGACAGGCGAGGAGTCGGTGCGAGTTTTCTCGCCTAGGGGTCTTGGACGGCATGTAGTTTGTGCGATGTTCAGAATATGGGATTGCGGCTCATATCCCTTCGGCACTCCGCTCCGATTGAGAGGGTTGGCGTGCCGGCCCGTATGGAGTTCGGAATCAACAAGCTACACAGGCAGGTGACGACTGTGAGGTAGGCTGAAGCCGCTTTCTTAGCGATAGAGGATCCGCAGACAACATCAAATGCTTTTTTTTCCTCCCCAAAAGGTTGAGATATGCCTCATGCCTTTCGTCTGTCAAGTCACAAGCGACACCCAACAAAGGTTAGCCTAAGAAGACGAAGTTCAGCAAGCACGGGGAATCGGGCTGCACTTGTGGTATACACTAGCCAGGTAGGCCTTGGTCTTGGGCCAAGTAGAAATGGGTCCTGAGGTATGTATAGTTACAGTATTCTGGGGCACAGTTATAGAAGCTTGGGCCAGCCAAGCAATGTCATGATTTACCTGCAAGTACAAGATGCTATATTTTGTGCCTATTCCACTAACCGAGTCATTCCTCTTTCATCGTTTTTCACCCCGGCTTCGCCATTTCTCCTTGGGGCTTCGACAGAATCCACGGATAACAAGCCGCCACACTCATACCAGCTCTTTGGAGTTCCAGCCTGCCCTTCAACTTCGTCATGAGGGGAACAGCACAGTATCGTGCTCTCACGGGCCAACTCCGTCATTCCCCCCCCGTACTGGCCTTCATTTGTATGATGCGCCGACTGGCGCTTCCTAAATCGTCCTCACAGACGCGAGCGTCTTCGTCTAATTCCAGATGGAAGATGAGGCAGGGCAAAGACATATTTGCACGTGAGGCCAAGGTGCAGGGACTCAGAAGCAGAGCTGCATTCAAGCTCCTTGAGGTTTGTGAAAAAAAAACCCCGAGCCGGTGGTGTAGTTTCTTTTGACTGCCAGAGACAACGCGCTGCTGATGACCATTGCAGATAGACGCGAAATACAGAATATTCCGGAAGGGACAAACAGTTGTGGACCTGGTGATTCTTTTGTCCTTGCCAATCCCTTTGGTGAATGTACGCTGAGATCCTTTTCAGGGGTACGCGCCTGGCAGTTGGTCACAGGTAGGAGGATTCCACAATGTCCCAGAGTCGCCGCTGAGTCGGTAAGAGTCAGATCGAGAGGTATGACGTAAATACTAGGTCGCCGCCGATCGAACGAAGCCTAGCGGACAGGTCTTGGGTATCGACATCATTCCAGCCCAGCCACCCAAAGGTGTCTCGACGATTCAAGGCAATTTTCTCTCTCCTGACGTTCAAGTCTTGGTAAAGGATCACCTCTCCCGAGCTGGGAACCTGCGGCATGTGCAGCCACCTGCCTCGCCCGGAGTCGAAGACGCGCCAGCCGTCGTAGGCAGCGGCCGAAGTTACATCGACCTGGAGAGGGCCGCCTCTCAAGGGACCGAGCCGTCTGGCAGTCGCTCAGAGGGACCGCGGATCAAGGACGGGCGTTTGGTAGACGTAAGGCTTGCCCATCCTCGCCCGCCTTGCCTGGCTCTCCGTTCTCAGGAGACTGGGAATCTAATACAGATGCCTCGTGACTGACGCGAGCCTTACAGGTGGTATTGAGTGATATGTCAGCTCCATGGGACCAGGTCACCGGGTTTGGCGTGAATAGTCTTAGTAATCCATACCATAGGATGATGAACACGAGCGGCATGGCGTTTCGCGACCATGCTGGCAGCATGGTGCGTACCTGGTGTCCACGTTGCCGTCAAGGCGTGTGTGTGCCTGCGTGCCCGCAAGCTAACCATGAAACCCAGGACCTCTGCGCGGCCGCGCTCCAATTCGCTAGCGATACCCTCCGGCATGGCGGACATTTTGTCTGTAAGTTCTACCAGGGTGCGGAGGACAGGGCCTTCGAGAAGAAGCTTAAGACCCTGTTTGCACGGGTGCTTCGTGAGAAGCCCGAGTCATCACGGAGCGTTAGTGGCGTCCAACATCCGGCCGGACAAGCCGATTTCAAAAAATCAAAAAGTTCTAACAGTTAGTACAGGATTCCAAGGAAGCCTTCTTTGTCGCGCTCAAGAGGAAAGGCGATGTCCAGTTACGGTCATGATAATCGCAAGAGTGTCACCAATGGCAACACAACATTGGGCTAGTCAGGGACGCACGACTGGGGAGTGAGCTACGAAAAAGTTCGATTCGAGTTTAAAGGTCGAGCACGAGTGCGCAATAAAAACAAGCCTTGACGCCGCTCATAAGCTATCCGACGCCAAAGGAGACATTTGGAAGTCATCAATTTTTCTTTTCATTTTTGACACCTAGCACGCCGGTCCCTTGTTTGCATGTACCAATGCAACTTGAAATGTCCTTCCTAGCGACACTGTGACGTACTGGCAGGCAGAGTACCCTGCCAACCTCGGTGCGCACGGAAGACCGGGATAAGTCGGAGTGCATGATCTCGGGACCCATCACAGTTCAAGAACTAGGAGCTTAGACCTTGAAACCGCGAGAGCGTCTGCGACCACGAGCACGCTCGAACTTGCGTCCCTTGGACTCGACGTAAGGCTTCTGCAACGGAGGTTAGAACTGGCCAACATTATGTAACAGGGCACGTACCTTGTGCTTGTGAGGGCCAAATCCAAAGTGCTTGACAGCCTCACGAGCGTTCTTGGGTCCCCGGAGGAGGAGGGTGTTGCTGCCAGTGGGGGCACGCAGGGCAAGCTGGTCAAGGGTGATGGCCTCGCCGCCAGCAGCCGCGATACGGGCACGGGCGGTAGAGGTGAAGCGAAGAGCCGCGACAGTGACCTTGGGGACGGTCAAAAGGCGGTTGTCGTCAGTGACAGTGCCCACAATCACAACAGTCTTCTTCTCGTTGCCGTTCTTGATGTTGGCGGCAATACGGGACAGGGAGACCGGGGGGCGGTTGATGCGCGACATGAACAGACGACGGAGGATGACCTTGTTGAAGCTAGAGTCGGTGCGACCTGTTGAACACGGGGTGGGAAGTCAGCTTGGTTTACGTGAAGGCGAATAAAACATGGCACGTTGGCTTTCGTCAACATCAGATCGTCTCAAATCAACTTACGCGTCAAGAAGCGGTACAGCTTCACCAGGAGCTTGAGGTACACATTGTCGCTCTTGGGAGCCTTGCGGTGGGTGCTGCGCACGTGGTGGCGGTCGAGATCGATACCTAAAAACGTGAAGAGCCCATTGTCAGCCTTTGGATTCGGGCATGCTCTGAGTGAGGCGGCTGTCCATCACCCGCGGGGCCTATTTCGACCGTCTGGCATCTCTTATGCAGTGATTTTTCAATTAAGAGCAGACGGTCCGAAACGGGAGCGGGATAGGTTCTTTGCACGCCTCTAGTTCGCAGATAGGCAACTAGCTAACATCCCAAAACATGAAGCCGCCCTTCAGGGTCGGCTGGATGATTAGGATGAGCTTGCGTGCACGATCCACTCGCATGTAAAGGCTCGGAATGGTATGTCCTACATACCCATTTTGTCGGGAGACTCACGGAGTTGGCGATTTGAGTCTATGGGTGGCCGTAGTGGTGTTGTTCGTGTCGTCGTCGAGTTCAGCGGCAGGTTTTCGGAGACGCGGGATCTGAGAAGACGATACTGTGGGCATTGCATGCCCTAGGGCAAGTATTTTTTTCCTTCAGGCCACAAGGCACCAACAGAGGATGATGGACCGTGCACTCGCCTACTTGCACTGTGGTGCCTACAGTAAGCTACCTTAGGTACCTTACAAGTAGCCAAGGTGGGGCGGGAAAGATTCACGATTTTGATTACTGCCCGTGTGCGGTGTGTACTAGGCGAAAAGGGGTACGCAGCAACTGGACCTTCTTAACACGGATGGGTAAATGTATTCTTTCCTCTGAGGCTTTCCTAATCAGGTGTTGGTGGTAGGTACATTGTGTTTTGGGGGGGGGGGGGGGGAAAAAATTTTTGGGGGGGGGGGGGGGGCAAACATTTTGTCCTTGAACAGTTTCCGACCCTCTACATTATTGAAACATTTCCTTATCAGGAACCAAATCATTCATTGTGGCATCGTTGTTGAAGTCCTTCAAGGCTGCATAACAGGACCCCTAACCTCAATGCTGTTCTATAAAAACAATACGCAATCTACTTATTCTGCAATGAGTCCAGTGTTGTTTAAGCAGTGCCACCCTGCCATATCGTTTCGACTGAACCTTGTCTTCCTGAATGGCTCAGCTATTCCTTCTTGTAACACATTATGAAGACGCAACGGCGACGATGGCGGCAGGAGAGGGAAACGGGGGAGACGATTGGGGTAGCCGCCCCTCTGTCGCCGTTATGGCAACGAAGCCCCTGTAGTTCCAGTGCCAGCATAGCCAGTCCCGAGCTTCCTCAACAGCCTCTTGGCGGCGAATGGGACCCACAGTGATACGGATGGTACCAGGGACGAAAGCAGAGCAGGACCACAACGCCTCTCAGATGGCAATGTCAGGGTTACTATCTGGCTTGAGCGAAACCAGAAAGTCTCGAGATAGCTCAAAACTAAGCCAACTGGATGCCATACTGGGGGCAACCTTTAGCAGGTTGGGAACAATACCTTTATAAAGTCCCTTGATACCCTCATGAGCAACGATAACTCTGATGGCATCAGTAATAGACTTGTACTTGTAGCCCATGCCTGTCATGGTATTGATTTGAAACCGTCGACGCAGAACATCACTGCGTGACAGGTCAGCCGAACGGTTCGGTGGAAGTCCATGGTCACCGCCACTCACAAAGGATAAGTGCAGGTCTGCGCAACGGCACCAGATACAGCACCAGCAAGTAGCTTCCTGACAGCACTGGGGTTTTTGTCGCCTTCAGGGGTCAAGTATTTCCGAGCCCATTCGTATACCATGAAGTTGAGGCCGACCTATCAATCATGAGAGCTGCTTTCAATTGGCAACACCGGGAAACATACATAAGGGGCAACGCCAGCAACTGTCGGAATAATGCCCCTATAAAGGGCAGAGAAGCCCCCTTCCGTCTGGTACATTTTCGTCATGGTTGCCCACATTCCAGGAAGCTCTTTAGGCCTGTCGCCCAGCTCAGCAAATGATGCGGACTGAATGGACAATCGAGTTCGAACAATGTCGAGGGGGTAGGTGCAAAAGACTGAGGTGATACCGGCAATACCACCGCATGTCAGGCGGGCGAGAGAAGATAAATCTGCTCCAGGGTGCTTCTCAAAGAAATTCTGGGTCACGTTAGCTGACTCCAGCACTTGTTGTCTGCATGTAGTCTACCACACTGAGCAGCCACTGGCACAGAAAGTGACGCCAGGTAGTTTCTCACCCTCTTGTAGAAGTTGTAGCTGCCAAATTGGACAGCTGAATAGGGGACGATGCGGACGCAGTTAGTCCCATTTCCTCGCATGAAACCTCTCCAACCCTCCTCTTTCCACATTTTAGCAAGACCCTGGCCAACTGATAATTTGTATGCATCTCGTCCGACGCTCTGAACCTGGAACAGAATCTTGAGGCGCTCCAACGGCGACACCACTGTTCGGGATACAGCGCCGGCAACGCCTCCGGCACAGAAGGCTGCCATGACAGGCTGAGAAAACGTATCACGAACACGGCTCGTATTGTTGAGGTAAGACGTAGCGGGTGCGGTCGTGGTGGACACCGCAGTGTTACTGGAAGCCTGGAGTGCAGCCTAAGTTAGCAGGCAAAGATTTGCAAGTTACCGGCCTTTTCGGCGCCGGCTGAATGTACGGACACATACTGACGACATTCCTCGAATCTAGCCAAGGAGCAGCACGAAGGTATGTGAATGAGTGCTTTGTGTAAGCGCGAAACACCTGAACACGGACGGCCACACTGCTGATCCCCTAAAGCGGTATCGTAACTAAGCCGCCAAGCGCATATAAGATCTGTGAATGATTTCGCCCTCAAAGTCGAGGCCGGTTAACTTCGTAACTCCGGATGGCAAGCTTGAAGTAGCAAACGCGAGGGTACTGCAAGGCGGTATGCGGGCAGGATGATAACCGAGGATTGAAGAACAAAGACTATACAGAGCTGAGCAACAGCAGCTGCGAAGGCATAGTCGAGTAACTACCCGAGGCGACAGGTCCGTTTCTTAGGCGTCGGGTCGGACGATGCTCGTCGCCAGGTCTTGGGGGCGATGGGAGCTATGGCTCTTTCCTTTGGCCGAAAGTAATTGTCGCGTCAACCTCCCATGGAACGCAGCTGCAGGGAGCGCGGCGTCAGCCAGCAACGACGCGATGGAATCAAGCACACGGAGAGTCGACGTAAAACTACTCCGTCTGCCTCCGTTAGTGCTTCAAATAATGTTGGGAAGTGGGAGTAGTTCTTCTGGCGGGGAGGTTCGTGCCGTCGAAGGGGCCGCAGCGGACTCGTGGTGCAAGAGAGGGAGATTTTCGGTACCTCGAAAGTTGTAGATCGGTTGTCGATGCGGCGGGAGGGCAAGGCAGTAACGTGACAAATCGAGGGCAGGGACCGATTGGACATCGACTTTGAGAAGGTCCCAGCAATTTGAGGGTTGTTCTGTAGCTGTCAATCGAGGTGCAGGGGAAAGAAATTGCACTTCGGCATCCGTAGACAGACAGCTTGCTGGGTCAGTCGAGCACCCTCCCATACATATCACATGAAGCTGCAAGACCAGGCGCAGGCCACGGGAGACGCCGCCGATGCTGGCGCATAGGAGGCACCCGGGGCGATACTTCTGGGTGCCTGGCACTGGCGCCCAGGTGGCGCCACCGGCTCCCACAGTCGACGGCCTCCTACCCATTTACCAGAGGCACATTCGGCACCTTGCCGTGTACCTCTGCTCTGCGATTGTGTCTGTTAAAACACCTTTCAGACCCAGTTGTTGGAGTAATAGTTGATCGGGCATCTGCACAATTTGTTCGAAATACCAGGATCTTCGGGTGATTCATTTTGCTCAAGTCCTACATGTCCCTAGGCTCGCACATTCTCACTCGAATCAACACCCCAAGCCTCCAACTCGATGGCAATACTCGTCAGGGATATAGCGGCCGCCACCCATTCGGCAAAATACTTGCACAGGGATACGACTTAGGGGATCCCGTTCCTCTCGATTTCATGGCGCGGGATCTGAAGCCCTTTATAATCACACGGCTGTGGTCAGCCTTTCACTGGTGGATTGTACATGTTCAAGAGGCGTGAGAACAGGACCTACACTCATATGTCTCTAAACTAGCTGCGGGGTAGTACTTCCAGATAACGTCTCTTGCAAGGTCTTTTGGTCGGAGGTCGCCACCATAGCCGCAGAATTCGTCCGTTTGTAGTTGCTATCATCCCGTCGTGAGGGTACATTTTATATTCGCCGTCGTTTGTTGAGCTGGCAACTGGATCGTTCGACTCGAGACTAAACGCCCCCATAAAGTAAGGACACTTAACAGACCAGATTTAGGAAACAAGCACAGAACCGGGTTGTTTTTGAGTGGGGAAAAGAAGCCTTTGGCGCAGCCGCGCCGGATCCGACCAAAGTGACTGCCAGGTATACTTATCACTCAGCAACATCCAAGTCGTCGTGGGCAGGGGGAGGGCTGTCGATAGCTGCGTCAGTGCAAATTTGTCAGCTGCTTTGTCACAATGGCAGTTCTGCCGGGGGCGGAGACCATACCTTTACGATCGTCACCATTGGCGGCATTCTCGCGATGGTCGCGATCGTCACGATCATCTTTGCCGTCCCGGTCACTAGCAAGCTGCTGTCAGCGTGTCCTCAAGTCTTGCAAGCGCCACTCGTCGGAGGGCACGAACCGTCGATCAGGGCTGCGTGAACGGTCCCGGGTGTCACGGCGGTCGCGGTCGTAATCGCGGTCGCGATCACGACGATCGTCTTTTCTCGGAGAGTAGTCTCGGGTGCTGCGGCGGGGGGAGGGCGACCGGCCACGACGGGGCGAAGAGCGGCGGGGAGCGCGTTCGCGGTCGCGGCCAGAGTCGAAACGCCAGGAGGCGGATGGGGGAGTGCGAGCCCACTGCAGACGTGTCAGGCTTCTGTGGCGTTGTCTTCCCAGCAACGACGTCGCCCACCTCAATTTTCAGTATATCGTCGCGACCGATGCGCTTGTTATGCATCTCATGATAAGCGTCATCGGCATCGCGACGGTCCTCATATTCAACGAACGCAAAACTGGCGCAAATCAGCAAGCCGGGACAGGTGCAGAGAAGCCGGCGAGAAGTAAAAAAAAACTCACAGCCTACTGGAAGCCGAGCGAGGGGCAGGGATATCGCAGCGGACAAGGTGTCCGTAGCTGTGATTAAGTCAGAACGTCAGCATCTCTATAACGATGAGGGGTTCTTCGTCTTCTCAGCGAAAAAATGTTCGTTGCAGCCTTCGTTTCTTCTACTGAACAAGCCAACAGGACAGCCGTCGTCGGTGTCAGGAACCATTCGACGGCGGGTCGGCAGACTACAACCATGGAGGCAGCAGATGGCGGATGGATGCCGGGAAATGAGCGAAACGCGTCGGCGGGGAGCGAGGACGAGGGAGGACATCGTGAAGATGTTGAAGCACGAGCAGCGAAGGGCGAGAGGGCGAGGGCGAGGACGAGGACGCAGACGAGGGCGTGCGGGGGGGACGAGGGAAGGACAGGAGGATCGGAAATCTCAGAAGCCTCTGGCGTGCCGCAGGCATCGACGTGGGATGTGGTGATCTGAGTTGACATACCGTTCGAATTCGTAGGCGAGGTCTCGGGCGCGAGTGCCGTGGCTGAAGCCAGTCACGTAAAGGGTGGTACCGCCACGCGACATGATAGCTGGTATTAGCTCGCTGTCGGCTGATTCTGTCAAGTGAGTTGAGTACGGCGAGGGGTATCAAGTCAAGCTATCTCGCGTGAACTATGTGACGGAGACAGACGACGAAGTGCTGACGCTGATGTTGCAGCACTTTGAACTGGATATCTTGACAGTCGCAGATGAAAAAGGCGGTACTGGTGATTATGATGATGGAAGCGGTAAAACTCGGTAACGTTAAGCAACGCCTCACGAAGTGTGACGGGTTGTCGCAGCAAAAAATAATCTGGCAAGAATTACTAGGGTATCTCTGTAAAAGAGCAACATGTCTCCGACTGCTTAGACGGTGTGTTTCGGGTTCTTCGGACTGTATGCATCGAGATCCCGATTCGTAATCTACCAATGCTTTACACGTTAATATCATGTGCTACCTAGCCTACACACGGTGTGGAAAGCCCTCCAGAGCAAAGACGTCAGTCCATAAACCATGCTCAGAGACTGGATGCGGCTAAGGAGTTGCTTAAGTAATATCAGTAGGCCGGAATCTACTATAAAAGAAACTATAAATAAAGATTAGGACTATAAAGTAGTAGGTAATATAATAAGAATAGTTTATTTAATATTATATATAAAAGATAAGCTTTTTTCTTATATAATTATATAGTATAACTTTAATATTAATATTATATATATTAGTTTTACTACTATAAACTAGATTATAGTTTATTATACTATAGTATTACTAAGTAAATAATTAGTCTATATAGCTTATATAGCTATAAAGCTAATATAACTATATAGCCTATATAAGTTATATAAGTTATATTATTTTATATATAGTTATATACTATATAATAATAATAATAATAATAATTTAGTTATTTCTACTCTGTACTTAGAATAGTATCTAAGCTCTTTACTTTATATATACATTTGTCTATAAATTTTACCTAATAATAGTATTTATGTTAATACTAGCTTATAACTAATTAAAATAGTAATAAAATTACCTATTATTATAGATAATTATACTCCCAGTTTTAATATTTAACCTTATAGTAATAGAAAACCTCGTAGTAATAGTTTATATAGGGAGAGTTTTATTAAGACTAGTTAAAGCTTAATATATATAGTTAAAAGTAATTACTAAGGTTATAGAGTTAAGAACTTTTTTGAACTTCTTAAAAATAGAATAAAATAGAGTACTTATTTTGAGATATAAAAACTAAGTATTCTATAATCTATTATTTTTCTATAATTTTTATAATAGAATTTAAATCTCCTTAAAATCTATATAGTTACTTATAAAAAAATAACTATAAGATAAGTATAGATATATCTAGCTATAACTATTATAACTAAAACTATTAATATATTAAACTAGGCTTTAATCAAATTATTCTAAATACTATAATTAAAAAGTAATTTATAAATATTTAAATAAAAATTATCTAGTTATCCTATAAGTTATTATACTAAACTAATAATATCGGCGACTAGGTACTGATTAGATAATACCCTAATATTGATACTTTACTATAATATTAATTACTAGATATTTTAAAGTATTATAATACTATAATTATAGGGGTTTTGAAAACTATCTAGTTATACTAGAAATATCTATATCTATATAAGTATTATTTATATATGAATTATATTTAATATATTAAAATTATTTATTAATAAGAATAAGCTAAGTCTTATTATATTTATATAGAGACTATAAGTTAGTTTATATTAGTAGTAGAGAACTGTCGTATTAGTAGTATATAATCTCGTCTCGGGGGTAAGTAAAACTTAGTCTATAATAGGGATAGTAAGGTTATAGATATTAAGGTTATAATAAATATCTAAATAGAGTACCTATACTTAGTAGTAATTAAATATCTCAGGATATTCGAATTGTATATTAATAGCTATGAAAGCGTAAGGGTATAAAGGTATAAGGTTATCGTAGAAAGAGTTATTAGTTATTTATTATCTACGAAAAGGTTAATACGGGGTAAGTATACTAGCTATAGCTATGAGGGGTTTAGCCCCGGATTAACTAGGGGCTAGCTATAGTAGTTAGTAGGAGGGGGTAGGAGGGCTAAAGTCGTACTTTAGGGGGTAATATGTCTACTAATAGTTATAGTAGAAAGCGAGCTATCGGCCCCTCCTAAAACGTAACTATAAAGATAAAATAATATAAGCTTTTAAATAACTATGAAAAGCTTATTTATACTTAAATTTAGAGGAATATAAATTCTTAGTTAAGTAAATTAAATATTTAGGTTTTATTATTGAAGTAGGGAAAGGTATTTACTATAACCCTAAGAAAATTAAAACTATATAAAAATAAAAAATTCCTAAGAATATATAGTATTAAAAGTTTCCTTAATTTTGCAAATTTCTATTATAACCTAATTAATTATTTCTCTAGCTTAATAGAACTCCTTATATAACTAATATAGAAAAGGGTACTATTTTACTAGAATACTATTTACTAATAAACCTTCGAAGTACTTAAGTTTATATTTATTTCAAAACTAGTTATAGCTTAATAGGATCTAGAATAGTACATAGTAATAGAGGTAAAGTACCTGGAAGTAATATTAAATAGTTATTTCTTATAGAAAAATAGGGATAGTATACTATAGTTATCTATTTATTATTTGATTAGATTTATTTTAACTTAGTAGAGTTATATTATGTATAATAAAGAATTACGGGTAATATTATTGTACTTTGAAATATGATTAGTAGAATTATAGAATATAGTAAAACTATTTACTATCCTCTCTAACTATAAAGCTTTAAAATGATTTATAAACTTTAAACCTATTTTAACATAATAAACTAAATAAGTAAAAGCTTTATTAGAATTTAGTTTTATTTTAAAATATCACTTAAGTTATTTTATAAAGTAATTTAATACTTTTTCTTAATATAGTTAAAAAGAATATAATAAAAATAAAACCTCTACCCGCTTGACGTAGTGGTTTAACGTCTGGCTAGCTCTTACTATTACGGTAAAAGTAGTAGGTTCGAATCCTATAGTAAGCAAACGCGACTAGTAACTATATAGTTTCTAGTTATATAAACTATATAATAACTACTACTAGTTACTAGTACTTACTAATAGCTATTAATAGCTAGTAACTATTAATATTAGTAGCTAGTAACTACTAATATTAATAGCTAGTATTAATAGCTAGTGATAAGTACTATTAACTAGCTGGTATTAATATCACGTAACTACGATCCTTAAAAAGTAATTATAATAGATAAGCCTATACCTTCCCTATTTATTACTTAATATATTAACTAACTACGTTTACTATTTAAGGTTTTCTCTATTTAAACGGTTCCTCAGAACTAGTAGTATCTATAAGGTTTAAAATACTAGATATAGTTTCTTTTAAAGGGTTCCTGAGAGGTAAATGATTTTAAATAGATTAGAGACGTTTAATATAACCAATAAAAATTTAAAACCTATAATATAAGCTTTCCAGCTTTTCTAAGTTAACTATAAAAATAAAGAAAAGCTTTCCCTAGTACTTTTCATTTACAATATATACATAGAGGAAAATTAAGAAAAAGCTATATAAGTAAGGGATAACTACTAGTATACTACTAATAAATTACTAGATATGTATACTATATTCTAGGTTACTATATTACTAATACTATAAAACTAAGTAATTATAATAATACTAGTATATAGGGTTTACTTAGAAACTATCTACTAAGTAGTAAAAATATCCTCCCTAGAAATTTTAATATAGATATAAATAGTTAATTCTACAATAGGAAATAATAGTACTCTACTCTACTAAAATTAGGTTTAGGTTCCTAAGTATAAGTTGGTAATAACTATAATTTCCTAAATAATTTATGATTCCCTAGTTTTAAGTTATCTGAGTGTTAATTTAATATCTATAGTATTCTCGCCAAAATAGTATTAGAATAGTATATTAAAAATATTCAATATTTTATATAAATATATAATATCTACTAGTATTTATATAAAGATGAATAATACTACTAAAACTTATTATAACTCTTACTAATTCCTAATAAATTCTAGTTATAAATTTCTATTAAATTTATAATAGAACTACTATTTACTATAGAGGAGGATTTAAGGGTTTTTATAATAATTGTAAATTAATTTTTAAAATATATCTAGTTAGAAGCCATAATATTTATAACTACTAAAACTTATATAGAGAAATTTAAGATACCTAATAGTAGTTCTATAGTTTCCCTATATTAATTATTACTAATTATATTTTAGATTAGATTATTACTTTTGAGATACTATTATACTAATTAATAGGAATATAATAATTATTATTAATATTATTTTACCCCTACATATAGAGTAAGATAGAGAAAGTAATACTTAAAATCTAAACTTTCTTATAAATATATATGATTTTCTTATACCTAGACTAGTTATTGTATAACATTATTTACTAACTAGTACTAAATAATAGAAGCTTTTTGGTAATTAAAATAAACTTAAATAAACTCTTAAATAAGTTTAATATTATATTTATCCTATATTCCTAAGTAGTAAAGTAAACTATATATTTTAATTTAGGATAAACTTTAGTTTTTTTATTTCATTCTAAGAATATATTATAGTTTAAATAGTAACAGTATATATATAGTAATATAATAAGATAAGTATGAATAGAATATAGAAGAAATAGTTTAAGAGTTCGAGGTTGAGGATATAATATACCTATTACTATACTATATTAAAATACATCGACTAAGTAAAAAGCTTAAATAAGTATTTTCTAAATATAAAGTTATTAATATACTAAACCTACTATATATTATATTGAATATCTCTATAAATATCTACTTAGTATCCTATATTAACTTTATTAAGTAAATAGAGGATAGTTTATTACTATTACAATATTTCATAGAAATATCCCTTAATTCTATCCTAATCCCTACTAAGGAAAATAATAAAGCCTAGGAAGAATATAATATTAAGGAAATACTAGTAGTAAAGAATATACTGANACTTTATACTACTAATACGAAAATTCTCTACTACTAATACAAGCTAACTTATAATCTCTATATAAATATAGTAAGACTTAGCTTATTTTTATTAGTGAATAATCTTAATATATTAATTAAGTATAGTTAACTTATAAATGATACTTATATAGATACAGATATTTCTAGTATAGCTAGTTAGTTTTTAAAACCCTTATAATTATAGTATTATAATACTCTAAAATATCTAATAACTAGTATTATAATAGGGTATTAATATTAAAGTATTATCTAATTAATACCTAGTCTCTAATATTATTAGCTTAGTATAGTAGCTTATAGGATAACTAGATAATTTTCTTTTAAATATCTATAAATTACTTATTAATTATAGTATTTAGAATAATTTTATTAAAGCTTAGTTTAATATATTAATAGTTTTAGTTATAATAATTATCGCTAGATATTTCTATATTTATTTTATAGTTATCTTTTTATAAATAACTATATAGATTTTAAAGAGATTTGAGTTTTATTATAAAAGTTATAGAAAAGTAATAGATTATAGAATACTTAGCTTTTATATCTTAAAATAAGTATTCTATTTTATTCTATTTTTAAGAAGTTTAAAAAAGTTCTTAACCCTATAACCTTAGTAGTTATTTTTATNTCTTAGTAGTTATTTTTAGCTATATATATTAAGCCTAAGCTAGTCTCGATAAAACTTTCCCTAACTATTACTACGAGGTCTTCTACTACTATAAGGCTAAATATTAGAACTAGGGGTATAATTATCTATAATAATAGGTAATTCTATTACTATTTTAACTAGTTATAAACTAGTATTAGTATAAATGCTATTACTTGGTAAAATTTATAGATAAATCTATATATAAGGTAAAGAGCTTAGATACTATTCTAGGTATAGAGTAAAAGTAACTAAATTCTTAAGTAATAGTTTTTTTTAGAGAGATAATATTAGTTTAGTTATCTAGTAGTAAATATATAATAACCCCTATACTATTAATTTATAATATTAACTATAAAGACTATTCGAAGTTCCCTAGTTACTTATATAGTTTCTTTTATAAGGGTATTACTTTATATAAAATTGAGGAACAGCTAATAGTAATTCAAGATAGCTATTCTCTATACCTAGAAGCTTCTATAGTATACTAGATCTAGTAAACTATATCTAAACTAGTATATAGCTTATAGACCTAGTAGTATAATTACTACTATATATTATTACTAGACCCTATATAGGCTGATTTATGGCATTTATTCGCTATTTATTAATCAACTTTATATTATAAAAGTTATACCTCTATAGTATATTTTATATATTTTAATATAAAGGTTAGTCTTTATTGAAGTTTTATACTGAATACTTAGCTATCTATAGGGCTTTAAGTACTTCTAAGCTAGAAGTATTAAAACTTTATACTTTCGCGTTTTTCTATTACCTCGAGGCTAGGCTTTAATAGTATTTATAATACTAGAAGTTTAATAATTAGGCATTTAGGGTAGTAGCCCTAGTAGCTGAGTATTTATCGGAGATATTATAGCTTTATAAGAAAAGCTTTAGTAGTATCAGGAGTACTACTACTAAAGAATTAGTATTTGAATACTATAGGGAGACTAATACTCTAGAAAGCCCCCTAGTAAAAAGGCTATACTTTAAAGAGTATAAGTACTTTGAAGGCTACTTTTTATACGAAGTATATAGTAAGTTAGGCTATACTATAGCTACTTATTATCATAATAAATTCTATATATTTTACTAGAGACTAGGTTATTTTATAAAGGTTTACTACGATTACTTCGCTAAAGGTTTAAAGAACCCCTAGAGCTATATAGAACCTAGGGTTATATAGTATAGTAAAATACTTTATAAGGGATTACTATAAGTACTTTACTAAAGACTTAAGAGGTCCCTAGAGCTATATAGAACCTAGGGCTATATAAGAAAGCTTAGAAGAGCTTACTAGCAAATATACGCTAATACTTTAGTAGTCTAATTAACTACGAGAAGCTTTATATACTTGATTAGTATTTAGGAAGCTTTATATATAAGAAGGGGTTAGATGCTTTAGGTTTAGTTCTAAAGATCCTGGTTAATATACCGAAGCTTTACTAATAGGTAGAAAACCTTGTAGGTTAATATACCTATAGGAAGTACTATTACTTAATATAGTAATAGGAGCCTTATATATTAATACATATATAGGATAAACGACTTTTATATGTTAATATATACGTAAGATGACTTTTATATGTTAATATATATATAGAATGAATAACCTTTATATATTAATATATATAGGAAGAATTTGTTTATTATTAATTGCTAAATAGTTAGTAAATAGCTAGTAAAGCTATTTTTTTCAAAAGTGGCTATGTAGTGTTTATAGGCCTTAGGGCTTAAGGCTTATAGAGGGGGGGATAGTTGTAAGGATATACCTTATAGTTTATACGGAGAACTAGGATAGCTAGGATCGGATTACTATATATATACGGATTACGTAATATAGTAGCCTTAGGCTACTATAAGATAAAAGCCCTCTTATAGCTACTACTAGTTAGCCTACCAAGTTGAAATCTTATAACTTATAGAGACCTACCTTTCTACTAGATACTCCTTCCCCTACTAGGCTTTTAGCTATTCCCCTATAGATAAACGGTCGCCGAATACGTAGCGATAGTAGTACTAGAAGCAATAATAATACCTGAAATTACAGCTACTAAAAACTCTACTAAACCTATAGCTACAACTGAATATATAGTAACTATATCGCCCGTACATATAGCAACTATATTACTTGAATATACGGCGACTATAGCATTTATACGGCTCCTCGAATAATAGTCTTCCTTTATAGAGATAATGTTAACTTAGCTATCTAGTAGTGAATATATAGCGATTCCTATACTATTAATTAGTAGTATTAACGATAAGGATTACTCGAGGCTTCTTAGTTATTTATATAGCTTCTTTTATGAGGATACTACTTTATATAAAATCGAGGATTAGTTGATAGTGATTTTAGATGCCTATATGTTATAGTTATAAGCCTCGGAAGCCTAAAAGATTTAATAGGTTATAACGAAACTCTCCTATATTCTATAGACCTAGTAGTATAACTACTACTATACCTTATATAACCCTATATAAGCCAACTTTATAGCGTTTACTTACTATTTATTAACTAACCCTATATTATAAGAGCTATACCTCTATAGTATACTTTATATACTTCGGTATAAGGGCTAGTCTTTACTAAAGTTTTATACTAAATAGTTAGCTATTTATAAGGTCCTAGGTATCCCTAAATTAGAGGTTTCGAGGTCTTATATTTTTACCTTTTTCTATTACCTTAAAGCTAGACTTTAGAGGTATTTATAATACTAGAAGTTTAATAACTAAATATTTAGGGTAGTAACTTTAGTAGCTAAGTACTTATAGGAGATATTATAGCCTTATAAGGAAGGCTTTAGTAGTATTAGGAGTACTACTACTGCCGAGGGGTTAGTACCTGAATGTTATGGGGAGACTAATATTTTAAAATGCTTCCTAGTAAAAAGGTTATGCTTTGAAGAGCGTGAATACTTTGAAGAGTATAGGTACTTTAAAGAGTATAAGTACTTCTCGTGCGAAGTATATAGTAAGTTAGGCTATACTATAGCTACTTATTACTGTAACGAATTCTATATATTCTACTAGAGACCAGGCTACCCTATAAGGGTTTACTATAAGCGTTTCACTACTAAAGGCTTACTAAAAAGTCCCTAGAGCTATAAAAAGCCTAGGACTATATAATTTAGTAAAAGTACCCTGACGGGTAAGTAGCCTACTAGTATATTTACTATAAATACTTCACTAAAGGTTTACTAAAGTATCCTTAGAGCTATATAGAGCCTAGGGCTATATAGTATAGTAAAAGTACCTTATAAAGGTTTATTATAAATACTTTATTAAAAACTTAAAAGGTCTTTAGAATTATATAGAACCTAGAACTATATAAGAAAGCTTAGAAGAATTTACTAATAAATATATACCGATACTTTAATAGTCTAATTAACTATAAGAAGCCTTAGATACCTGATGAGTATTTAGGAAGCTTTGCGGGAAAGGGTTAGATACCCTAGGTTTAGCCTTAAAGATCCTGGTTAATGTACTAAAGTTTTATTAATAGGTAGGAAACCTTATAGGTTAATATACTTATAGGAAGCACTATTAGCTTAATATAGTAATAAGAGTTTTATATATTAATATATATATAGGATAACCCTTATATGTTAATATATATATAGGATAAATGACCCCTATATAGTAATACACGTATAGGATAACCCTTATATATTAATATATATATATAGGAAAAACCCCTTTTATTATTAATTACCAAAAAGTTAGTAAATAGCTAGTAAAGCTATTTTTTTCAAAAAGTAGCTATATAGTATTTATAGGCCTTGGGGCCTAAAGTTTATAGGGGGGGGGGAAGTTATAAAGATATACCTTATAGCTTATATAGAAAGCTAGGATAGCTAGGATTAGATTAATTATATAGATACGGATTATATAATATAGTAACCTTAAGCTACTATAAGATAAAAGCTTTCTTATAGCTACTACTAGTTAACCTACTAAGTTGAAGTCTTATAATTTATAGAGACTTACTTTTCTACTAAATACTCCTTCCCCTACTAGGCTTTTAGCTAATATTCTTATACTATAATTTAGCCTAAAGGGAGTATAAATACTTTTTATTTATTACTAAAGAGTAAAAGAGAAGTTCTCGCGAAAATATATAAAAAGTATACTTAAAAGTAATATTAATAACTCATTACTAGCTTACTAGTACTTAGTTTGTCAAGTATAATTATTAAGATGTAAGTAAAACTAGAGTTAACTAGTTAAATATAATTTGTAATATTATCCTTCTCTTTACTAATAATATATTAAAGCTACTTTCTTAGGGTTTCTATTATATTTATTAATTAGCTAAAAATATATATTAAACTAATCTAATAATTCTACTTTTGATATTATATCTACTATTTCTTATATCATATTTTAAACCTTTTCTATTTAATAAAAACTTACTATAACTACCTTCTACTTACCTAATACTATCTTACTACTAAAATATCTTGAATTTCCTATTCTACTTTACTATTATGATTAATTATAAATAATAACTAAAAGTTGATAACTTCTTACTTAAATAAAAAGTTACTAATTATCCTCCAAAGGAAATCTATATAGAACTTTGAATAAACTATTCTAAATATATTTAACTTAATAGTATATAATATAACTATTTTCATTACTTTATATATATTATAAAACTAGTCTAGTTTCTTACTTAGCTATAATAACTTATAATTTAAAATATTTAACTAAATATTTGTTATCTACCTAATACTTATCTATAAAGTACTAATAGCTTTTAACTAAAACTTTACTCTACTATTAAACTACTATAATCTTAGCTTAGATAAATATCCTATTATCCTTTATCCTATTGACTTATCACTTAATGATAGCTTTTCCCTCAAATACTACTTTTCTAATATTTGAATAATAAATATAAGATTGATATAATAACTATATTCTATAAAGAATAGTATAGTTTTAATACTAGAGTTATACTTATTCTATAAAATAAACTATATAGTAAGTAATAAGTCCCCCTAGTTATCCTAAGACTAGTATATATTTAGTTACTTTTACTCTATACCTAGAATAATATCTAAGCTTTTTACTTTATATATAGATTTAACTATATAGTTTACTTAATAATAGTATTTATACTAATACTAGCTTATAACTAATTAAAATAGTAATAGTACTACTTATTATTATAGATAATTATACCCCTAGTTCTAATATTTAACCTTATAATAATAAAGGACTTCGTAGTAATAGGTAGGGAGACCTTTATTAAGATTAAGGCTTAATATATATAGCTAAAAGTAACTACTAAGGTTATAGGGTTAAGAACTTTGTTAAATCTCTTAAAAATAGAATAAAATAGAGTACTAAGAGCTAGGCGTTCCGTTATCTATTGCTTATCTATAACTATACTTTTATAATAGAACGAGGATATAAAGTTATCGTAGAAGGAATTATTAGTTGTTTATTATCGAAAAAGTTAACACGAGGCAAGTATACTAACTACTATAGCTATAAAGGGTTTAGTTTTAGATTAACTAAAAACTAGCTTTAAGAGTTAATAGGAGAATAAGAGGGCTAAAGTTATATTTTAGGAGGTAGTATATCTACTAATAGTTATAGTAGAGAGCGAGCTATTAGCCTTTCCTAAAGAATAGTATATATATATATATATATATAATTGAGATCTCCTTGTTCTGATATTCTATCTTTATATTAATTTAGGGATAATAACTAGTACTAAATAGCTATATTATTCCTATAAAATAACAAACCTCCATCTAAAACCTATTTATGTAGTTTAAATTATAATTATTAATCATAAATTATAGTATACTATGAAACTTATAGTAATAATCTAGGAACTACTAAATATATATTTTTATTTCTATAATATCTATTTTTAAGTATTACTAATTTACGTAAGCTATTAAAAATAACCCAAAAATAGTAGTCACCTTTTTTTTCTAATTAGTAAGAAGTCAGTAATAAAGTCTATTAATAAATTAGAATATAACTAATTGAATACTAGGAGAGGTTTTAAGAAATCTCTTTTTACTTATTTCTAAGTATATATATTACTATGAATATTATAATTCTATATAAGCCTCTTTGCTACTTATAATTAACCAAGCTAGAAAGATACTTTTATTTATAATTTCAAGTATACTATTCTTCCCTAGGTAACTAGTAATAGTAGAATTATATAACTCCTAGACTAGTTTTATTTTTAACTTATAAAGAGAACTTTCTTTATTATTATTTCGAAGTATTTATATTTTTCCTTCAAGTATTAGGTATTCAAAACGATCTAATTAATATTTAGAAATCTTAACTTTTAAATATAATTTAAAAAAGAAACTATATTCATTCTACTAGCTAGCTATTTTATTTCTTCAGAGTATAATATCTTATTCTATTATATAAGTCTAAAGCCTTTTTAAAATAATCTCTTATTAAATACTAGTAATTCCTCTAACTTGATTCTCTTTACTTAGGAATTACTAAGTTATATATCAATATTGAAAGGTAGGTAGGCATATAGCTTACATCTGATAAAGTGATACTTTACGTTAAAGGTATATTTACTAGATAATCTCAAGGGAAGAGAAAATAGACTAAAAGAGTGATTAATAGTTATATTTAGTAAAAGAATATTATTGTTAGTTTATCTCAATACATACTAAAAGATAGTATAGAGGCCTTCTNAAAAGATGGCATAAAAGCCTTCTTTTATAGTACTATACTTAGTTCTAGAATATTCTAATTAGTAATTATTAGAATATTCTAGTATACAGGCTTGCGTAAGCAATTACGAATACTAAAGTTAATTACTAGCAAGTACCCTGTAAAAAGAGAGGAGTAGAATATTCCAGAGAACATTCAGCGGTAAGTAGAGTACTACTATAGCGTAAGTACCTATAGCCTGGTATTTTAACAATTGTTAAGAATATTTTAGATAATTTATGTTTATAATCTCTTATTATCTTACTTTATAGATATTTTGTATTTATATTTTAATAGAGTATCTAAGATTATTATCCAGGTTTTTGAGTAAAATTTAATATAGAAATTAAACTAGAATAACCTTTCCACTTATTAGTTTTACTTTTTAATAAACTACTATTTCGTTATAAAATACTTTAAACTCTTATGATCTAGATAAACCTTAAACTATTAGATAATTATAGACTTAGTTTTCTAAACTTATAAATATACTAATACTACTAATAACTCTTTATTATAAATTAAATAGTTATATTCTATAGGAGATAGTTATTAGAAGTAAAAAACTACTAAGCAAGCTATATTTATACTATTTCCTTAAGTTAGAGTACTTCCTAGTATAAACCTAAAATAATCAGTCTTTGTAATAGTAATAGCCTTAAGGGTGAATATATAAAATACTAGTTTTTTAGTAAACAAATATTTAAATTTAGTAAAAATAATCTTTTATTCTATTTTCTACTAGGAGAAGCTAATAGCTTACTCTTTACCATAACTATTAGTAGATATATTATCCCCTAAAGTATAACTTTAGCTTTCTTACTACCCTACTAATTACTATAGCTAGCCCCTAGTTAATCTAGAACTAAAACCCTCGTAGCTATAGTAATTAGTATACCTACTCTATATTAACCTTTTCGATAATAAATAACTAATAACTCTTTCCGCAATAACCTCACGCCTTTACGCCTTTATATTTTTATAGTTATTAATATATAACCTAAACATCTCGAGATATTTAATTACTACTAACTACAAATACGTTATTCGGACTCGGCTTACTCTTATTAGTAAACAATCTTAATATATTAAGTATAGCTAATATATCAATAATACTCGTATAAATATAGATATCCTAGTATAGATAGATAGCTTTTAAAGTTTCTATAATTATATTACTATAATAATCTAAAATATCTAGTAATTAATATTATAGTAGTATATTAATATTAAAGTATTATTTAATTAATATCTAGTCCCTTATAATATTAGCTTAGTATAATAAGTTATAGGTTAGCTAAATAATATTTCTTTCAATATTTATAGGTTACTTATTAGGAGGGGCTGATAGTTTGCTCTCTACTATAACTATTAGTAGATATATTACCCCTTGAAATATAACTTTAGTTTTCTTATCCCCCCTATTAAGTATTATAGCTAGTTTCTCGTTAATCCGGGGCTAAACCCCTCGTAGCTATAGTAGCTAGTATACCTACCCTATATTAACTTTTTCGTAGATAATAAATAACTAATAATTCTTTCTATAATAACTTTATACTTTTATACCTTTATACTTTTATAACTATGTATAGTTTAAATATCTCGAGATATTTAATTACTATTAATTATAAGTATTCTATTCGAACATTTATTATAACCTTAATATCCGTAATTTTAATATCTCCTAGACTAAGCTTTACTTACTCCTAAGATAAGACTTTACATTACGAATATAAACGTACTCTACTACTAATACGAGCTAACTTATAATCTCTATATAAATATAGCGGAACTTATCTTATTTCTATTAGTAAATAATCTTAATATATCAATTATAGCTTATATATAAATAATACTTATATAAATATAGATATTCCTAGTATAGCTAGATAGCTATTAAAACTTCTATAATTATATTATTATAATATTCTAAAATATCTAGAAACTATTATTATAGTAGTATATTAATATTAAAGTATTACTTAATCGATACCTAATCCTTAATATTATTAGCTTAGTATAGTAAGTTATAGGTTAACTAGATAATTTTCTTTTAAATATCTATAAGCTACTTATTGATTATAATACTTAGGATAATTCTATTAAGGCTTATTCTAATAAAGTAATAGTTTTAGTTATAATAGTCGTAGCTAGATATCTCTATACCTATTCTATACTTCTTATTTTATAAATAGCTATATAGATTTTGAGGAGATTTTAGTTCTTCTATAAAAGTATAGATATAGAAAAGCGATAGATTATAGAATACTTAGTTTTTATAAGTATTCTATTCTATTCTATTTTTAAGAAATTCATAAAAGTTCTTAACCTTATAACTTTAGTAATTACTTTTAGTTACGTATATTAAACCCTAGTCTTAATAAGGCCTTTTTTATATGAACTATTACTACGAAGTCTTCTATTACTATAGGCTTAAATACTAGAACTAGGGGTATAATTATCTATAATAATAAATAACTTCGTTATTATTTTAACTCAGTATAAACTAGTATTAGTATAAATACTATTATCGGGTATAATTTATAGTTAAATCTATATATAGGGTAAAGAGCTTAGATACTATTCTAGGTAAAGAGCAAAAGTAACTAAATAGGTTACTTATTACTTATTTAATATAGTAGTTTAATATCTAGCTAGCTTTTACTATTACGGTAAGAGTAGTAGGTTTGAATCCTATAGTAAGTAAATATAAGTAGTAAGTATATATATACTTTCCGATTATATAAACTATATAGTAACTGCTACTAGCTACTAGCTCCTACTCATAGCTAGTAATAGTTAATAACTATTAATAACTAGTAACTATTAATAGCTAGTAATAGATATAATAGCTAGTTAGTATTAGTATCACGTAACTGCAACCCTTAAAGAGTAACTATAATAGATAGGCCTATACTTTCCCTATTTACTATTTATTATATTAGTTAACTGTATTTACTACCTGAGGTTTTCTCTATTTAAATAGTTCATCAGAACTAGTAGTATCTATAAGGTTTAAAGTACTAGGTATAGCTTCTTCTAAAGGGTTCCAGAGAAATATATAACTTTAAATAGATCAGAGACTTTTAATATAACTGATATAGGTTACTTACTAGGAAAAGCTAATAGGTTACTCTCTATTATAACTATTAGTAGATATATTACCCCCTGAAGTATAATTTTAGCTTTCCTACCCCCTACTATCTACTATAGCTAGCCCCTAGTTAATCTAAAGCTAAACCTCTCGTAGTTATAGCCAGTATACTTATCCTACATTAACTTTTTTAATAATAAATAACTAATTACGAAAAGCTAGGCCTAGGCTATAATTTAGCTATAGGGAGCGTAAATACTATTTATTTAGAACTAAAGAGTAAAAGAGAAGTTTTTATAAAAAGTGTAAAAAGTCTATTTAAAAGTAGTACTAAAAGCTTACTAGTAACCTACTAATACTTAATTTCTCAAATATAGTTATCGGGACTTAAATAGAACTACAGTTAACTAGCTAAGTATAGTTTATAATATTATTTTTTCTTTATTAGTAGTATACTTAAGTTATTTTCTAGGGTTTCTATTACACTTATTAATTAGCCTAAAATATAACTTATACTAATCTAATACTTCTATCTCCTATATTATATCTACTACTTTTTATATAGTATTTATAAATCTTTTCTATTTAATAAAAGCCTACTATTATTACCTTCTACTTACTTAGTATTACTTTATTACTAGAATATTTTTGATTTCTTATTCTATTTCGCTATTATTATTATTTATAAGTAATAGTTATAGATTAATAACTCTTTAGTTAAGGAAAGGGTTACTAGTTATTTTCTAGAAGAGATCAACGTGAAACTTGAGGAAAACTATCCCTAATATATTTAACTCAATAATATATAGTATAATAACCCTTATAACTTTATATTTATAGTATAAGTAATCTAGTTTCTTATTTAGCTATAGTAATTTATAGTTCGAGATATTTAACTATATTTGATTACTTATTTAGTACTTATTTGTAAAGTACTAGTACTTATTAGCTAAAGTTTTACTCTATTATTAGGTTACTATAATCTCGGTTTAGATAAACCTTGTAATATGTTTTATCTTATTAACTAGTAGCTAAGTAATAGCTTCTTTTTTAGATATTATTTCTCTTATATCCTTAATAGTAAGTATAGAATTAATATAATAACTATATTCTACGAAGAATACTATAGTTTTAATACTTAAGTTATATTTATTCTATAAAATAAGTTGTATAATAAGTAGTAGGTCTCCCTAGGTATCCTAGGACTAGTATATATATATTTATAGTATAGTTTAGATTTGTTAATTCTAGTATTCTATTCCCTTAGTAGTTTAAAAGTAATAGTTAATACTAAATAGTTATATTATCTATATTAAATAGTAGAATTCCCTCTAGAACCTACTCATCTAATTTAAATTATAATTACTAATAATAGATTATAGTATCCTATAAGACTTATAGTAATAGCTAAGGAATCACTAAGTATATATTTTAGCTTCTATAATATCTATCTTTTTATATATTACTAATTTACTTAGCTTACTAATAATAACTTGAAAATACTAGTTACTTTTCTTTCTAGTTAATAAGAAATAAATAATAAAGTCTATTAATAGATTAGAGTATAATTAGTTAGGTATTAGGAGGGGTTTCTAGAAACCTTTTTTTACTTATTTCTAGATATATATACTATTATAAATATTATAGTTCTATATAAATCTCTTTATAGTTTATAACTAGCCTAATTAGAAGAATTTCTTATTTATAATCTTAAGTATACTATTCTTCTTTAAATAGCTAGTAGTAGTAGAATTATATAACTTTTAAATTAATCTTATTTCTAGTTTATTAAAAGAATCTTCTTTATTATTACTTCTAGGTATTTATGTTTTCCCTTGAAATATTAAGTATTTAAAACTATCTAGTTAATAATTAGAGATCTAAACTTTTAAGTATAAATTAGGGGGGAAGCTATATTTTCTTTACTAGATAGCTACTTTAGTTTTTTAGAATATTATATCTTTTTTTATTTTATAAATCTGAAGTTCTTGAAAGTTAGGTTTCCTATTAAAAACTAGTAGTTCTTCTAATTTAATTCTCCTTATATAAAATTACTAAATTATATACTATTAAGGATAACCTGAATAATTTATCTTTATAATTTCTTATTATCCTATCTTATAGGTATATTTTATTTATACTTTAATAGAATATCTTGGACTATTATTTAAGACTCTAAGTAACATTGAATATAGAAATTAAACTAGGATAGTGTTTTTATTTATTAGTTTTACTTTTTCATAAATTACTATTTCTTTATAAAGTATTTAAGGTTTTTATAGTTTAAAAAAACCCCAAACTATTTAATAGTTAAGAGTTTAGTTTTCTAGGTTTATAAGTATACTAATACTCCTAGTAGTTCTTTGTTATAGTTATAGTTATATTGAAGATCTCTGATCTAATTAAAGTTATATACCTCTCTAGGACTTTTTAAAGGTAGTTATACCTAGTTTTCGGCTCTTACTTCATTTACCTACTAGATACTACTAGTTCTGAGGAACTATTATATAGAGAAAACCTTAAATAGTAAGATATAGTTAGTTAATACGATAGGTAATAAATAGGGAAGGTATAGGCCTATCCGTCTTAGTTACTTTTTAAGGATTATAGTTATATGATACTAATACTAGCTAGTTAGTAGTATTTACTACTAGCTATTAATAGTCGCTAGCTATTAATAGCTGTTAGTAAGAGCTAGTAATAGCTAGTAATAGTTACTATATAGTTTATATAATCGGAAAATATATAGCTACTAGTTACGCTTACTTGCTATAGGATTCAAACCTACTACTCTTACTATAATAGTAGGAGCTAGCTAGACGTTAAACTACAATGTCAAGTAAGTATAATTCTTTATTATAATTTGAATAGTTATATTTTACAGGGGATAGTTATTAAGAATAGAAAACTACTAAATAAACTATATTTATACTATTTTCTTAAATTAGAACTCTTCTTAGTATAAACCTAGAATAAAAGATCTCTATAGTAATAATAGTTTTAGGGTTAAATATATAAAGTACTAGTTTTTCTATAAAGAGGTATTTAAGCTTAGTAAAAGTAGTTTTTTACTCTATCTTTTACTAGAAAAAGAAATCTTTCTATATTAGGTAAGTTAATAGTTCTATAATCTCGCTATACTTAGGGATAAAATCTTTACAATAGTTATAGAATCCTAAGAAACTTTAAGTTTTTTTATAGAGTTAAAGGAGAGCTAGTTTCTAATTATAGCTAATTTAAAGGAATTATAAGAGATACTTTTCCCTACTATTAGAATAAACCCTATATATTTTACTATTATTACTAAAAACTCGTATTTCTTTGGATCTAGAAATAGCTTAATATTAGCGAAGTAGCGGAGTATTCTTTATACCTAAACCTTATAATTTTCTTTTTACCTAATAGTATAGATTAGGATATTATTAATATATATTATAATGAAAATATCTAGGAACTTATATAATATCTTATTAATATATTACTAGTATATTACTAGGGCCCGGGTAAGCTTAAAGGTATAAATAATCTACTCGAAAAAGTTATACTAGGTATAAAATATTATTTTTTCTTAGTTTTTATCTTTAATCCGTATTTTATAGAGAATGATAATAATATTAAGCTTCGTAAACTAGTAAGTACTAGTGATTTTCTAGAGAATCTTTAATATAAAAAGTAAAAAATATCTATTTTTCTTTATAATTATATTTAAAACTCTATAGTCTATATAGAACTTGATATTTCTATTAGGTTTCTTAATAAAGAAGATAGGTATTTTAATAGCTAATCTACTAGTTTTAATAAAACCTTTATCTAAGAGATTTTCTAGTATTTTCTTAAGTACTAGTAGTTTTTATTATAATATATTATAGAAGGGGTTTTAAGGTAAAAGAGGATTATTCCTACTTTTATTAAGTATTAATAGGATTATATAATTTAAGAATTCTTTACTAGTAAGTATTTAGTAGGTTTTCTCTAGGTTAAATAAATCTAGGAATTCTTCTAGTATATTTACTAAGATATACTTTTTTAGATTAACTAGAGTTTTAAGTATTAGGGTTTTCTCAATATCCTTAAAACTAATAGATATTACTTAGTAGGCTTCTAGTATTAACTTTTATATCCTAGTAATCTTCTAGTATATGATTAAAAAGGAGTTTATATTTAAAATATATACTAACTAAATCTCCTGGATCCTAGTAGGTTCTTTTTAGTATTCTAGGTATACTATAACTCTTTTTTAATTATACTTTATCTATTAGGTATTAGTATTATATATAATATAGTTATTTTCTATTTAGGATTATTTATTAGAAGCTAGCTACGAGAAGTACTTTAGTAGTACCTTAATAGTATTATAATAAACTTGAAGAGTTTATACTTAGGGTAAAAGCTCTTTACTAGACTATAGGGGTAGTAGTTATATAGAGCCTTAATAGTAATATCTTATATAAGCCCTAAGGCTTAGGTTTATAATATATCCCCTATTACTTTACTACTCTATTACTATAATAATATATAATATCTATAGCTTTATAATATAACTATAATTCCTAATTATTTAAATTAGCCTAACTAGTAAGAGAAATCTATTTAAGATAATTTTTTTAAGTACTACTAATATTAGATAGTCCTACTAATAAGAAAATTTAATTACTATTAATATTAAATAATCCTACTAATAACAAAATTTATACTATATTTACCCTAAATAATCCTATACTATACTCTTTCCTCTATTAATCTATAAAAACCCCTTTTTTCCCCTATATATATAGCTTTACTTTTTTTCCTCTAGTTTTAAATAACTCCTATCTAATGCCCACTATAATACTACTAAATTACTACTTTTTTACCTTCCTTCCCCCTTTTATATTTTATTTATTACTATATTAACTACTATTACTACTAGATCTAGTTCCCCTAATAATAACCCTTCCTATTACTATACCCCCTCTAAGTTACTTATACTTATAGTAGTTATATTATTAAAAGCGATTTTGATAATAATAATAACTAACCCCCTATAATAGTTATGAATACTTACTTTAACTATTATTTAAAGTAAAATAGGAGTAGTATTACTTACTCTTATAAGTAAAGTTATAGTTACTCTTATTATAAGTATTTATAAATAAAAAGTAAATATAAATAGGGATCTTACCTTTTTACTATAAATACTAAACTATATACTACTAGCTACTAAATTAATTATCTAGTTAAAAAAAATAAATATATTATCTCCCTTACTATTACTACTTCTAAGTAGAAAAGTATAGTAATACCTTATTATATTATTATTCTATTACTTAAGTTCTCTACTATAGTCTAGTACTATAATAACTACTTTAATTATACTTAATAAAAAACCCTTACCTATATTACTACTATACTTACTATTCTTACTTCTTATACTAAAAATACTCCTACTTCTACCTCTACTTTTACCCCTAAATAAATTATAGCTAGCTTTAGTAGTATTATATAAATAATAGTAAATCCCCCCTCTTTTCTTTCTATATTTTTATTATACTAACTTCTTTATAGTAGGGTATTATAATATATTCTAGT